>WWPM01025349.1:0-20100 GCA_023279145.1 Glomeris maerens | reverse complement strand
TTGCGAATCGATACCAATGTGTACCGATGCAAGCCTCTCTTGATAACCGGTACGTATCGGAAAATCAACTTTCCGTTACTTTCGAACGATTTCAAAATTAAACTTTCCGCATCCACTAATCAGATTGCTAGGCCGTTGTGAATATGTACAATACGTATCGATAGAACCAATACCTTGCCTATACCGGTACATATTGCAGAATAAAATTATTCGTTACTTTCGAACGATTTCAAATAATCTGCCGCATCCGCCAATCACATTGCGGGATTCCCGCTTCTATTTTGCTAGGTTGTTATCAATCGGTACCGATACGTATCGATGCGAGTATTTTAACCGGAAAGGAGTACCGGCCTCCTGATCAGAGAGCATTGGAGTTAACTTTTGTGGGATTACATTATTGATTACATGGTCCAAAGGTCAAAGTTTGCATCGTGGAGTTCACCCCGTTTGATCGGCACGGTTATAATCGACAAGGAAAGCGAAAATGTCGGAAAAACAACGAACAAGTCCGATAAAAAACTTCATAGCCGGTGGATTCGGAGGAGTTTGCCTGGTCGGTGCTGGTCATCCACTGGACACCATCAAGGTAATCATTTTCAAATATTTTTAGCCGTAATTTGTTTGTTTCGAACGCCTATTTGGGTCATTGTCCTTTTTTAATACGCATTTTGTTAAAAGTTTTTGTTTTGCATGGGCATCTAGGGAGAGCGCGAGTGGATTTTCGCGATCGCAGCGCGTTGATCACTGTCGATTGCAATGACGCTTCGGCTAAATGCCGTTTTACGCTTTGCATATCCACTTCGCTAGGCTTGATGCGTCTTTCAATGGATCATCGCGTTGAGTTGCAACGGCGCTTCGGGTAATTGGCACTGCTTAACAATTCCCATTCATATTGCATTTTGGTTAGTTGGTCAAGGATTGCATTTGATTTTATTTATAACATTGTATTTGTTTTGAATAATTTATTTTACTCGTATTTGAAATTATAATTTTATGAGGGTTTGCGTAAATGTTTTCATTTTATAGTTTTACAAGTTCACTTTTATTATATATTAGTCATATTTTATGGACTTGTCTTTTATGAATTTTATGCATTTATTGCTCAACTTATTAATTTTGCGTACCTATTTATTTTATTTCCCATTGTGAGGAAACTTTGGACGAATGTTGAGAAAGATCTTGTTTCCAAAATGGGGAAGTGGGCGTGGCAAATAAGTGACCTTGACTGCCCCAGTCAAAATTAACAAGTGACCATGACATTTTTTTCTCTCTCTACACAACCACATTTGTCATTCCCTATATCCTTATCTCGCAAAACATTGTAATTTGCAACTAGATTTATAATATTGCGCAATGCGATTAATTTTTCCCAACCAAATTCATGTAATTTCTTCCCAGTGACGTCATTCGTATTTTCACTTTGTCCACCGAGAAGGAAATGAGAAGCGACGCCGAAAGTGGCAAACAATCAACTTTCATAACCGTCTTTTGTCTTCAGATACGCAAAACAATGCGCAAAGAGAACCGTAGCGAAGTATCCAGTGAAAAGTAGGCTTATTCGATTTTTAAGCCTAACTCGAGGATCGCTCGTAACTCCCAAACTAAAAGAGAATTTTAGAAAAACTTTTCACACATCTACACACCAAGTACCAATGCAATTCCTTACAAAGATTCGTTTTCGGATCTTTAATAGTTTTTGCGTTATTTACGTTTTAATTTACAGTTTGGATTTCTCGGCAGCATTTTTGGCGTTTCCATCCCGGTTTGCTTAAAAATTCCCGGTGAATTGTAATTTTTGATTGGAATAATGAAAATGAAGGAGTAAACTAAGTATATTTAACGATTTGTAATTCAAATCTAGTAGGGTATTGTAAAAAAAATGGGATAATTGGGTGTTTGAGGGTGCGGTTAGTTTCATTTTCCTCATTTCTATTTTCTAACTTGATTAATTTCGGATAATTGTCGGCATAAATTGTCGGATTTCGATGAAAAGAACCGCGCTGTGTCCTAGATTCGCATTTCTCAGTTATTATACATGTAAATATTATGGATTTTATGAAGGGGAAATAAGAAAATGGCCCCCAGCAACGAGCTGAGAGGGAGGTGTTACCTGTCTCAACTTCTACTCAACTTTGATAATTTGATTACTGCAGTCACGTGATGATAATTACATAATTACCTTCTTGATTGACATTTTTTTAATTGCGAGAGGGTGTAATTTGTTTCCAAATGTGTGCAGCTCGTCACAAATTGTTCGCTTAATTGATTTTTGATTGCAGAAAATGCTATAAGTTACACTCAGAAAGGGAACTTTGGTGACATGTTGGCAAATGTTTTGACATTGAAGGGGCCATTCAGTAACCACTTTGAAGTATTCGATTCGCGCTTTTTTGAGGATGTTATTTACGCATTTGGAAGTTGTTTACCAATTTTAGGTCTTTATTTACGGCCTTGAGGATTTTATCCCCGCTTTTGAGGCTTATATTTACACTTTTGACGGTTTTATTTACACTTTTGATGTTTTGATTTCTAATTTGGGGTTTTTATTTGCACTTTTGGCTCATTTCATTGACACTTTCAAGGTTGTTCATACTGACTGTTAAAGGCATTTCATTTACACCCTTGATGATTTTATTCTCACTTTTGAGTAATTCTTTTACACTTTTGAGGTTGTCTTTTACACTTTTGAGTATTTCTTTTACACTTTTGAGGTTGTCTTTTACACTTTTGAAGATTTATTTTGCACTTTTGAGGATTTCCTTTACACTTTTGAGGATTTCTTTTAAACTTTTGAGGGTTTATTTTACACTTTTGAAGATTTGTTTTACACTTTTGAGGATTTGATTTTAAACTTTTGAAGATTTATTTTACGCTTTTGATTTCTTTTACACTTTTGAGGATTTCTTTTACACCTTTGAGGGTTTCCTTTACACTTTTGAGGATTTCTTTTACGCTTTTGAGGATTTCATTTACACTTTTGAGGATTTCATTTACACTTTTGAGGATTTATTTTACACCTTTGAGGATTTCTGTTACACTTTTGAGGGTTTTTTTTACATTTTTAGGATTTCTTTTACACCTTTGAGGATTTCATTTACACTTTTGAGGATTTCTGTTACATTTTTGAGGATTTCTTTTACGCTTTTGAGGATTTATTCTCACTTTTGAGGATTTCTTTTACACTTTTGAGTAGAATTGAAACAGAAAACGCCATTAAATCATTGTAACACTTTTGCGTGTCTGACTTATATACTTTTGAGGTTTTCCATTCCCACATTTGATGTATATATTTGACACTTATTAGGGTTTTATGTTCCACTATTGAGGAACTCATTTACACTTTTATGTATATGATTCTTTTCTCCCTTTTTAAGACTTTTCTTAAAAGCAGTTCACATTTATTTGTCGTGATATAGTTCCACTTTAAATGTTATAAAGGTTTTTCAAATTTTCCCTTTATTTTTGAGTCACTTTTTGAGGAAACACTGGACTATTTTCACTACAATAAACGTCAATAATGGACGTCCCCTTAAAAGCGGTCCTTCTATATAAATATTTGATTTTTTTAACGATGTAAGAAAAGCCATAAATGTCTTTCTTGGCATGAAGTTTTATGCAGCGCTCCAATTAGTTCCTTAAAGTTTGAGGAATCTGAAGTAGGCCTAAAACACTGAAATCGATTCACACTGTCATCTTGAGTGCGAACATAAAGATAAATGCCCTCTTAGCCTTGAAACAAGCAAGAGAAACCCATTCGTTTTTAACTCTTTTAGTACATGTTGCTTATTTCGTCCCAGGGCAAGCGTGGCATTGCAGTCACGCCCACTTTTCCGTTCCATCTTTTTTTCTTGGAGGTGTTTTTTGCAAGCTCAGTGGCTGTTTATCGCAAACTTTGGTGCTATTTTGGGGCACTTTGCGATGAATGACATTCTTTGCTTGACCTGCCTATGCCGAAAATGGCGCCAAATCGATCTTTACGGTCTGCGCAATGTCATTCGCGTATATACACGTGTCAAAATGCTTTCACGTGTAAGGTATACACATCTTATTAATTTTTTGAATTTTTCACAAAAAAACTTATAGTCCGTTCCTGCTCAACGTTGCACAAATAACAGACAATGAAATCAATTTCACAGTAAAATATATTAATAGGAACAATGTTCAAAGTACTTTCCAACACTACTCAAGGTTCTAAACCATTTTGTAAGAAATCCCGCGGAAATATAATGAGAATTCGCGAAGATATGAATTAATGCATCTTTGGTTTTGTGCAACTCTGAGCAGGAACAGACTATATGTTTCAGTTTCTTTCACTATATGGAAAATTGCAAAATGCCAACTCAAATTCGTTCTTTGCATGGGAAAAGAGACCTTGCAAATAGGTAAATGAATCTAATATGATGAAGACTATATAGTCTGTTCGCATTCAACAATGTTGTTATGTAAGGTGGGGTAGCATTGAACAATTGTTCAGATCGACATTTACTCTTGCCAATAAGTGTCAAGCAAAATTGATTTCTCGTGTTGCAGCCTTGAGTCTTGAGTGAATTATTGTAATATGTATAGTAACTAATCATGCGTTGTTAATTTAACGACTTGGGCAAATGCGTGTCTTACATAAATATGTAAGAAATATTTCTTACAAGGTTTCAAGGATATGGTTTATAAGTTTGTCCCCGGACCGAAATTTCCTCGACAAGTTATCGATTGTGCGCGAGTCGATTTTCAATTTCCTCGATAACTCTTCCGCGTATGGGGCAACCGTCTATACTAACCTGAGTTTCAGCATCTTAAGATATGCCCTAGCTTATGTATGGGCCAAATTACAAGAAAGCCCTTTCTTAGGTGTGCAATTAATCAATTTAAGTGTCTTTGCGTTCGTGCAGTTTCGCGAGTCGCTTTTCAGTTTCCTCGATAATTCTTCCGCGTATAAGGAAAAAGACTATCTATACTGTTAACGTCTTAAGATATGCCTTAACTATACAAGGACCGAATTCCAAGAAAAGTAGTTTCTTAGATGTGCAATGTGGTTAATTTGAAATGAATCTTTCGGTCTTCACGTTCATCCGGTTTCGCGATTGGCTTTTCAGTTCCCTCGATAACTCTTGCGCGTGCACTGTAAGGTACTAATCTTGGATTCAGCTTTCTTAAGATATAGTGGTATGTCAAGAAAAGTATATAGTTTCTTCGATTTGTTATTCGGTTTTGTACCGAATGAATATTTGGGTCCTTGCGTTCGTTTAGGTCCGGCTTCAGACGCAACCCGCGCCAGCACCTGGCAAGACGCTGATGTACTCCGGGACCTTTGACTGCGCCAAGAAGACGGTGGCCAAGGAGGGCTTTCTTGGCCTTTACAAAGGCATGGGGGCACCTCTTTTCGGGGTGACCCCTATGTACGCTGTCTGTTTCTTGGGCTTCGGAATCGGCAAGCGAATCCAGCAGACTCATCCCGACCAACAGCTCACGTGAGTCCCTTTTCTTCTTGTTAAGATCCAGACACAATCAGTGCCCATTGTGCCATCTATATGCCCCATTGGGGGGGGTTAGGTGACTTTACATTTCCGTCTTCAACTTAAATCGGTCTCACTGTCTCAAACAAACACAGCCTCCCAAGTGCGGCTGTCAATAAAGCTTGACATCCAAGATGGCCGCCGTTTTTCCTTTGTTCTCCTGACCGAACGACCACGTGGCCGCATTTCTCCACCGTTTTTCTAGCACAAAACGAACAGTTTAAGTCGACAAGAGGGGAATTTGGATATGACAGCTTTTGTGTGATGGATTTTGGAGATTTTTGGATCGATAAACATCAGTTTTGACGGGTTCGAGGCTTTTTTTCTAAGGATCATGTTCCTTGCATTTGACAAATTATTTTTAATATATACAATGCTCACAATACTTATTTTTTCAACAGTTATTAATGACATTGTAAGTATCTAAGTACATTTTAGTGATATTATACTGATTTTAAACCGTTTTTATTCGCGATTATTTCGGGTAGGTTACCGCCCATAAAATTTTTTTCCTTCGGCCTTTTTAATTAGGAATGCTGATGAAATTCATTCTGGAGCTTAAGCATAGTGCAATAAAGGATTCGTAATTATATTAAACCTAAATTATAATTAGTTTAATTTAAAAAGAAATATAGCAAGCGTTCGTCCAATCGCTTTGCTACGCCAGGCATCTGGATTTTATTCCGGGCGAACTTATTGATAATTTCAAATGAATTTTGGTACAAAGGCTTAGTGTTATGTTAGCTATTCGCTGGTATTTTTATTTTTGCTAAACCAATTTTTATTATTACAAAATAAATTGAAGATATATCCAAGTCCGCGTACCGCGCGACACGACTCGTCTCAATTTCATTCCTAATTAACTTAACGTCCTATTCTCATGAAGTTTTGTACAATTATCTCTTATTATGTTATCTTTTCACTGATATTTTTACTTTTTCATTATCTCTTTTCTAAAAATTGAAATAAATTCTTTTGCTTTTCGTTAAAACGCGTTTGCATATAGCTATCGTCGCGTCAACTTGAGATATTATATACGAACCTTACATAGCCACACACTGCTTCATTTTATGAATGAAAAATACTATATTCCCTATTTATAACCCTTCCCTTCCCCAAAATATATGTTGGGAAATATATACGCATAACCCTGAGCCTGAAATTACAGTTGTTTGCGGAAATGGTAACATTGTTTTGTTTGGAATTAAAGGTGTTATTATTAAGTGTGAATGCGAGTATTTTTTTGGCTGTGTCTCAATGGCATATAGTAATTTTTTTTCTGTCCAAGTTTGGGAGTTGCATGAACTTCTTGAAGTTGGTTGAACGTCTTGGAGGCAATCTCCTCCTTCTTCTTGGTCACCAAAATAATTGCCAGCACATGCCTCTGAAATAACAAATTTCACACGCCCAGGTTTCGGTGTAACGTCTTAAGGTTGAGAGAGAGAGAGAGGAAAAAATAAGAAGTTAAAAAATAATTCCGCCCATGCAAATAAATAACTCGGTCTTCACAAGAACTATTTTAACACATGCCTATTTCTCCTTTTTGATATACTACACTACCTTTTTATTTCTTATTCCCCCTACTTTGAAGGTAATATTATACAAGTATCCATCTTATAGGGAGGAAGAAGTATAGAAAAAAGTTTTCTTACAACAGGAGAAAAAACAAAATAACGAACTACTGTTTCAGATTTAGTAGCTTCTTATATTAATTAGCGAGTGTGAAGCCAATTAGTGTTTTTGTGTTTCTTTGCTTCAGATTCTTCGGATTTCACGGTTAATTAGTTTAAATAATAACAGAAGCATGTTTATGTATACGAAAATTTAAGAAAGAGCAGTTTGAATTATTAGTAGTCTTACCTTATAGTGGTAATAATTTAAATGTTATAGTATGCATAAAAATGAAACATACAAACCTCTGTTACTTAATTCTGCACACTTTTTATTGTATAGCATGCAGAATAGCTGCATTTGCTTTGCAATTTTCCGTAGTGTTTTCCAGAAATTCTCCCAAGTTGCTTAGTATTTTCCAGGATTTATGCAAAATTTCTGTTAAGTTTTGTCCAGGATCTCTTTAAAACTTCGTAGTATTTTCCAGAATTTATGTCTGAAGAAAATTATTAGTATTTTCCAGAATTTATGTCTGAAGAAAATTATTAGTATTTTCCAGAATTTATAAAAAGTTTCTTAGTATTTGTATAATATAATTTATAAAAAGTTTCTTAGTATTTGTATAATATAATTTATAAAAAGTTTCTTAGTATTTGTATAATATAATTTATAAAAAGTTTCTTAGTATTTTTATAACAATTTGTAAAAGTTTGTTAGTATTTGTATAATAATTTATAAAAGTTTCTTAGTATTTTTATAATATTATAATTTATAAAAAGTTTATTAGTATTTTTATAATAATTTATAAACAAATATCTTAGTATTTTCCAAATTTTCTCATTTTGTTCAGCATTTAATACAATGTCTGCATTTTGCTTCATCTTTCTTTCATTCTTATAGTATTTATCCTTATAGTATATTTGCCAGAATATCTGCAAAATTCCCAGATTTTCTGCATTGTATTTCTTGCAAAATTCCGTAATATTTCCTATTTCCTACAAAGTGTCTGCATTTTACAGCAAACATTTTTCGTTTATTATCCAAAATACATACATTTCTCCTGCATGCATGCAGTCTTCTCATTAACCTTACACTTTGAGTTATGTTTTTCCACTACTGGAACTTGAATTACAAGCGTTTTGACAGGAAACATCACTGGAAACTCTAGTTTCCTTTGTTTGGAGCTCGACCACGTGGCGGTTAAGCCTAATCGCTCTTATCTCTTTGTCTCCTCGCGTTTCCACGCAATTTCCCTGGTGTTTTCGCTAATTCTCGCTCGTTGCTACCCTGCCAACAGGTACAGACAACTATTTCAAGCCGGGATGCTGTCAGGGGTGTTCACAACTGCCATCATGGCGCCCGGGGAGAGAATCAAATGTCTTTTGCAGGTATTTAGGCAACACCCTTATTGCCATAAATTTTCCAAACCGCGTCCACCATTTTCTTTCTATGTAAATGAAGTGCAATGTGTTAGAAAAAGGCCAGTATAATCTTCTTTTCTTTCTATATAGTGGGTTGGGTGTATACATTGTATATATTAAAAAGAAATACAAGAAAGACCGTGAAGAAAAGTGATAATTGCCCCTTTAATTGCTCGTAAAAACTATTGTTTAACTTTGTGCAACTCTAATAACTCCTTTCAAACACGTGTGTTTACACTTTTCAAAGTGTTAAAACTTTTTGAAACGGTATTTATAAAAGTTTGTCTTGTTTTATATTTTTCTCTGTTCTCCTCTTCCTTTTCTTGTCTCATATTTTGATTTATTTAGTGTATATAGGGGCAGGTGAGAGAAGAAGGAGGAGAATAACCACTTTGGGTGGTCCTTTCCTCCTTTATATCCTTTTTTTTAAATTTATATAGGCACGGCAGCAAAAAATAAAATTGCCTTTCAAAAGTTTAAGGGGCTATTTAGATAGAATATAGATTAAAGTTGTGAATGTATATTAACCTAAAAGGAACAAACAACAAGTTTTTGAAGCACGTGAAAAAGGTGTAATTGCAGCAATAGTGACAAGATAATTTTCTTGAACCACTTTAAGGTTGTTTTACATTTTCAATCTGGAACTTGAATTTGAAATTTGTAAACTAAATCATTTGCATCAAGTCGAAATTGAATATATTTTTATATACAAAAACAAAAACAAAATTAAGTAAAGAGACTTTGTTTAGTTTTGGCCCCTGAAATTGTAACAATATTTTAATATAATTCCATATTAAAGTGATTATTCCGATTATTAAAGGAATATTTTCAAATTGATAATTGTAATTATGTTAGTAAATATTAAAAACACAAACAAACCTTATGCTTAATCAAGTTTAACCTTGTGTTCACTTCTAAAGCATGATTTGTATCAAGAACTGATATTATAGTGCTACCAAAATAAGAAGAGACTAGTGCCCCGCCCCGCCCCGCCCACAATGAAAGACTGGCCAATTGGCGTACACCACGCTTGCATCGGATATATTGGCCAGTGTGCGTTGTGGGCGGGGCAAGGCGGGGCAATAGTCTCTTTTTGTTTTGGTAACACTTTATTTTTGGTTATTTGAAATATGAACTAAATTATTGAAACTGTTTAAGGATTAATAATTACAATTTTAACATCATGTTCATTAAACTTATTATTTAATATATGATTTGGTTTGAAAAAGTCACACATTTTCAGGGTAGAAAGGAAAATAAGTGATGATTATTTTCTCTTGTCCTTATTTTTTCTTTCACCCGGGGTTTATTTCCAGATTCAGCATGCTTCTGGGAGCAGTGAGCAGAAATACAAAGGACCCGTTGACGTAATCAAAAAATTGTATAAAGAAGGTGGAATGCGAAGTATCTACAAAGGAACTGCTGCAACTCTCCTCAGAGGCAAGTCACTTATTTATTTATTTATCCTTCAATTCCTCCCAAATTTCCCGTAAACCGCACGAAAACCCGCAAATATTTCATTTTTTAAACCAATATTCCTTTCCAAATCCAACGCAAAAAAACGATATTTGCTTTATTTTATAGTGAAACCAAAGTAGTAGTATTTGTCTTTGTTAAAATGGAAAATAAAAGAAAAAAATAACTAGGTTCAGGGAGGCGAACCGAACCCGTGATCATGGTAAGAGTTTATGAAATGGCGCTGCTGTTGCGCGGGCAAAACAGGCAACAGCCACTTCCTGTCGACGGCGGCCATTACGCATTCCTCTTTAACGCTTGTTTGTCTCTTATTTCGGGTTGATTTCGGTGAAATAAGTCCAAAAGTGAGTGGAAATCGGGTGTTTTGAATAGGAATTTGCGATACGGCTGTCGCTATGCATCGAAACGGTGTCATCCTTGGCACTTGGGGAGTGAGAACAGGAAGTGAACAGCGACTCGGATCGAGGTCTGTTCTTATAATATTATATCTCTGGGTGAGTGGATTTGACCGCACCGGAAGTGGCCAGTTCCGGGTCGCTTTTATCTTCGGCTAGCAACAATTTCCCGTCCCGACACCGAGTCGGCATCTTTTTTTTTTTACGACAGGAATTCACAAATTCAATGTATATAGTCGTACAATCTGGTTTATTAACAAATTCTAAATTGCAATAATGATCATAGTATATATATATTGCGTAGAGGGCTTGAAACCGAAGAAAGGTACATTGGATTATTCGCTAGTGCGCGTTGCATACACTGCGGCAAATAAATAGACTGCGTATTTCTCCTTATTCTTCATCTCAAAGAGCTCTGACAGTAGCAACAAAAAATACAGTATAAGGCAACCGCAAAGTAAAACCTGTGAACTAGGACCATACCGAGATGAACATACGTAAGTTGTTTGCGCGCCGTATCGCTTGATTATTTTACAAAAATGGCCCTTACAGTCTTCACCGTAGGGCAACCAAAAGACCCCCTCCGTTTCCTTGCTATTTTGGTTGTTGACTAGAAGGTGTCTATCGTAAGCCTTTTATGGGCACATGTGATGCGATCGGCGTACCGCGTCCCACACCCTCTTGCCTCTTAATTCTGTCGGGGTTGCGCAGATCAGCCTGGTCCTTGAGGAGGAATAAGGCGACATCGAAGGCTTCTTGGTGTTCGTGGATCCTTCCTTCTTGGATAGGGCCATCGGCGCTGGCTCGTCGGCTAGCCTCGACCACGTGGATAGCGCGGCGCAACCGCAGTTCCATGGGTTGCCCTCCGCTCTTAAGGCATGCGGTGGCAGGGACAGTGACAGGGGTAGGTGCTGTAGGTGGTTTCCCCTCAGGTCCAGGTGTTTGAGGAGGGGAAGAGCCGCGAAACACTCGTCCGGCAGCTTGCACAACGCGTTATGGGACAGGTCCAGGTTTCGAAGACGCGACAACCCAGCTAGGGCTTTCGGTGCAATACGCCTCAGCCGGTGGCCTCCTGTCACGCTTAGTGATCTGAGGCGGTTATGGGCCCCGTGGAAGGCGTCCGAAGCTATGGCGACGGCTCGGCTGCCGGTTAGGGTCAGCGATCGCAGCGTGCTCAGCCCCTCGAACATCCCTCTCTCCAGAACTTCGTTGTCAAGGCAGGGTAACGAAAGGTGCTTCAGGCGAACCAGTCCGGCAAAAGACAGCTTCATCACG
Organism: Glomeris maerens; assembly: GCA_023279145.1. NCBI lineage: Eukaryota > Metazoa > Arthropoda > Diplopoda > Glomerida > Glomeridae > Glomeris > Glomeris maerens. The sequence goes on along the minus strand of WWPM01025349.1, from coordinate 8,412 downwards.
TGAATGGGGGTTCGACCGTCTCCCAGGGTCAGGGTCCTGGTGGAGTTCAATGCGTGGAAGGCGTGCAGGAACACCACTCTGATCGGGTTACGGTCCAAGCGCAGCGACACAAGACGAGCCAAGGGTGGAAAAGTCAGGACGGACACGTCGCTGAGGTTGTTGCCCGCAAGGTCCAGGACCCGTAGTCCTCGCAAGTTGGCTAAGGCAGAGGCATCCACGGAGTTCAGCTGGTTATCAGGGAGTCTAAGGCGGCGTAGCGCGTGGAGTTCTGCGAACGCAAGGGGTGGAAGGGATCGCACGCTGTTCTCTGCGATGGCCAGCTCCTCAAGAGAAGTAAGGCCTGCAAAGAGTTCATCGGGGATGGAGTCTAGATTGTTTCTTCGCAAGTGCAGGCACCGAAGGCGACGGAGTTTTGCAAAAGGGGCCATCGCTAATGCGGTCATATCCACGGTGGTCAGCGACAGGTAACGCAGCTCGGGGAAAGAGCGAAGCGCGTCGGCACCCAGCGCAAAGTCACGTGCCTGTCCCCAAGCAGGCTTAGCTGAATCGTCCAGATCATCTTCTAAGGCCTCGTAGGCATCGCCGGTGTCGATGTTGTCCATGTCTGCAACATCATCTGATTGCTTATTTGTCGTAGCTGTTGCTTCATCGTTGTCGTCGTTCGTATCCGCCCTGTCGTCAACTTCTTGATTTGGGTTGTGGCCTCTGCCGCGAACCTCTAAGCCCAGCAGACTTTGCAGGTGGTTCATCTGATGCATGAGGACTACAGGCGGGGAGTCCTCAGCTTGCAATAATGTCAGTACCTAGGATATAGTTTAAAAAAGTTTTTTTTGAAGCTTATAGCTTGGGGATGGTTGTCCAAGCATGTGACAGGGTTAGGGTGTAAGCATACCTGCGTGTCTGACGGTATGTTACGGAAAAACCTCTTCGTGTTGGTACTGGAAGATATTACGCAGACGGCTGCTTTCAGAACCGATGGCTGCTGCGAAACTGAATGGTTCCTCATCCACGGAGCCATCCGGGTGTGTTCCAGGGATGTGCTGTGGCACTGACACTCCTGAGGGCACTCGATGCCCCAGCTGTCGTGGTTTCGGTACCCGTTGCCCAGGTCCTGTCTTGACAACGCTACGCAGACGTTGAGCTGTTGAGGAAATCACATGGAAACAGGACGGAGTTAGGCTTAAGTGCAGGTGTTATCATCCTGGCGATTCATGCTACAACTTGGGAACAATGATGCATCTTGTTAAACTGATTGCCTGGACGTTCAAGATTCACATTGAGGATTGTTGGCTCCAAATTTTAGCGCTTTGTGACTTTTGAATCACAGTGACCGATTGGAGACAAAAGTTAGGGTTAAGATGAGGCGTAATCGTCCAGGCAATTCATATTACACCTTGGGATCAATGATGCATTTTCCTAAACTGATTGCCTGGACGTTCAAGATTCGCATTGAGGGTTGTTGGTACCAAATCTTAGCGCTTTGTGACTTTTGAATCGCAGTGACCGATTGGAGACAAAGTTAGGGTTAAGATGAGGCGTAATCATCATGGCGATTCATGCTATAATTTGGAAACTGGATTACATATTCCTAAACTAATCTCGCCCAAGTTCAAAGTATCGATTGAGGAGTACTACTACCAAATCCTAAAACCCTTTGACTGCTGCAACATGATGGATGACTGATACGGCAGCATACCATGCCGCTGTCGTTGCGACGATGAAGGCAAGGCATGGAAGCGGAATAGTAGTTCTTAACATAGTGCGAATTATACTTGAAGGATGAGGGTTTGTGAAACGTACCACGATGGTTGTTTGCACTTACCGTTAGCAATGTCATCGCGAGAAGCGTCAACGTCTGCCGGCAGCGCACAGGGGGATCATCCGTTGGCGACATTGTTTGCTCGTACCCCTGGAAAGGTGAAAATTCCTCACACCTGTACGGTTATGTCGGCACTAAAGCGTTTATTTGCACATACTTATTTACGAAAGAACCTATTTGCACGTGGCACCTTTCATTTCGGCGTGTTTTTTTTTTTACGGGTGTATTGCCATTATTTTTAGCCCTCGGCCGACTTCCCTGCGAGAATGTTTACCTTTTCCATCACTCAAGCATTACATTGCTACGCATTTCGTACTAGTTTCTATTGATGTGCCCTAGATTCTCCGCAGACAATGCCCAGATGCATCTGTTTGCGGAGCTCCCATCATATATTGCTATTTTTAAGCGTCAATTCGTTTTCGACAGATAAGTTTGCATTTAAGCTCCTCCCCCGGCAACGCCCAGTTATGCCCACAGGTGGTGTTAAAAATGAGTGGGATGGGATTAAAAAAAAGTTCAGCTTGTTTATATAGGCTAATTATCAAGAACGCCCCGCCTTGGCTCCTCCCACGGCTCCTCCCTCCTTGCAACATTGGTTGGAGCCATAAGTTCACACAGAAATTCCAGTTTGGAGAGATTTAATTTTTAAATTACGCATGCACATTATGGGAGTGGCCAAAATGCTCCTCCCCCTCTCCCCGAGCCCCGCCTTCGCTCCTCCCAAGTCTCCTCCCATTTGCACCATTGGTTGGAGCCGTAAGTTCACACAGAAATTCCAGTTTGGAGAGAAGTAATTTTTAAATTACGTATGTACATTATGGGAGTGGCCAAAATGCTCCTCCCCCTCTCCCCGAGCCCCGCCTTCGCTCCTCCCAAGTCTCCTCCCCTTTGCACCATTGGTTGGAGCCGTAAGTTCACACAGAAATTCCAGTTTGGAGAGAAGTAATTTTTAAATTACGTATGTACATTATGGGAGTCGCCAAAATACTCCTCCCCCACTCCCCGAGCCCCGCCCTGTTCGTAACGCCCATTTCCGGCATTTTAATCACATCAAATCGGTATTTACTGAAATACCAATTGAAGTTTTTGCAAAGTCCCCGCCCATTACCACACAAAACACGCCCACTTGTATTGTACTCTTCCCTCTCCTCCATTTTTGACCAATAACTGTGTTGTGGGTTGGGCAGAAGGTGTGGCAGTCCCCGCCCATTACCGCACAGACACGCCCACTTCTATAGTGCTCTTCCCTCCATTTTTGACCAATAACTTTGTTGTGGGATGGGCAGGAGGCGTGGCAGTCCCCGCCCATTACTCCTCCCGGATCTGCTGTTCTTTCTAACTTTATTGGTTTAATCGTAATCCAAGGGAAACAGGGCGGGGCTTGTGTCCTGTCATTTATCTCAATTAATACATAACATTCAGGGCTCATCCTTAAAGGCATGTTGTTACTGAAAAATGTGGGGGTCGTTTATAAATTACGTTCAAAGGTTGTCCATTATTTATGTTGGTAAAATCTGATTCTTTTCAGTTATTTTTTGGTTAATTCTTTTTGGATGAATGAAACACATCAAAGTTCATCGGTCTCGTTGCTTTTCCTGTTATTAAACTTTACATTTAGGCTTTTACTCATTGAATTGAATGGAATTTGGAAACTTTTTATTGACATTCTTTTACAACTTGCCAAAAAAGCAATTGAACGACAAAACAACACCTAAATTTCTTTTTTTTATTGTTTGTTGCCGTGCAGGATATCCCATTTTCACTCTTGAAATACCTCAAAAACCTGTCAAAAACCGCACACAAAAACCACGAAATATTTGATGGTTTTGGCGCCAAGATGGCGGCTGCCTTTTCTTTTTTCTTTCTTCTATTGTACACTTAGGGCCTTGTTGTTTGCCTTGTTATTTGGCGTTGAAACAAGCCAGTAAATCAGCACTGAACTGTTTTTTTTTCCTCCTTGCAATTTTACTTTGGGACCTTGTTAGCCACGCCCACTCAGGTCACCGGTTTAGGGCTCGTTTCCTCTTGTTTACTGCAGATGGCGCTTTTTTCCCCCCCCCAACAAACTTAAGTACGTACATATACTCTGGGTAAAAGCTGTGTAATTATATATCTTAATTATAATTCCTGTTATAATCAACTCACTTATGAATTCATCCCTTATGTAGTTAACTAATTTGTTGGAATTATACAACTTAATTAGGTTTCTTTACAATTAAAACTTAATACCCCTTTACATCTTTTTGAAGTCTGTCTCTGAAATGCCCTTATCTTTACGCAGGTTTCGACATTAAATTCCTGATTAGTGTAGTTATAATAACCCTTTAAGGCCCTAATTAAAAGCTGATTGTAAAGTTTATCAAGTTGAATGCTGGATATCGAATTACATTTAGATGACAATTAAACGAACTTAATCTAATATTTGAACTAAAAAAATAGCCCTACATTTGATATTTAATTTCATTTACTATATACACTAATTAGATAGTTAATTTTAAGTGGGGAAAACAGCAAACTGTTTTGAATTAGATTGAATTAGATACAGGATCAATGCAGAAATGGAGCGAGGAAAAATGCCATTTGCAAATTACGTATTTAAAGATATGCAAGAGCGTAGTTTGGAAAAGTGACTTACGGTGGCGCTGGGTGCCGTGTCGTCACGGACGGCGCACCATACCGCGAAAGTTCCAGCTTAATCCCGTTGTTTTCTCCAGTAATCTGTATTAATAAGTTAACAGTGGACAGGCAAAAGTACTAAGTAGTAGTGTCCAATGTGGTTTTCGAAAGAGGACTGTGAGCGCCCACTTTGCTGCCGCGTCTTTTATATGAAGCGCCGCCTGTGGCGCGCATGCGCACTACTCCCTTCGTGTAATAACACCCTCCCTCCTCCTCCTCCTCCTGCTATAACTCCTGTACTGTACCACAGCTTCCGCTTCCGGTCTTCCTCTCCTGCAAATAAGCTTGACATTTGACCATTTCCCCTCCCAACAGCGCCACCTACTGGCTATTTTTATAACTACATAGAACATGTAAAGTTTAGCTCTGAAATGCGATTTTTGTGCCGAATGTCCACCAGTGGACATTATTACACTTCATTGAGAATCTATATCAGTTTTTAATTTGTAATCTTGAATAAAATTAAGAATTTTGAATAATTTCTGGTTATATAAGAATGTGGTTATTCTTTGTTGATGTTTCTTAAGACATACTATACCGAAATATGCAATTCACCGAATTTGCTGTTTATTGCGTGATCTGTTTCGTGTCACTCTGAATTCCTGAGTGGTTACCTTTGTATATTTCTTTTTTTTCTAACCCTTTTGTAGGCGATTTGCATTTCCAATGTATTGACTTACGCCCTAGCAGACGCCCACTTAGTCTACAGCGTATGGCTGCCGCGTGTCAAAAGGGCGTAAGTTGATAAGCGATTTGAAAAATTCACCAACCTGAATCATTCTCCATTTTGAAGTGACTATATATTATTACAAACCGAGTCTTAGGTCATTCTGGACCTCACATTTAGGGGTTGAAAGAGCAATTATCGGATTTTTAAAGCAGTAATTAAGAAAGAGAATGAGGATATGCTTCGAGGCAAATTGTTTCCCATTTTTTATCTTCAATAATTTTGTCAGAAATTTTACTGCGCATGGTTCATTATTTGCGCATGAAGTTAGCGATGTTGTTTGTTCGGCATTTTGTGGGCAAACATTAGTGTTTTTGGCCTCTTTCGTACGACTTCTTTTTTGTTGTCTTGTGTTGTGTGTGAGCAAAAGGTTAGGTATTTCGATCTCAACTTACGCCCCTTCCATCTTCGCTTTACGGCTAAGGTGAACGGCGTGCCGCGGCAACAGGGGCGTTAGTGGTTATTTATTCTTATTTCGACTCCTTTTTTCGTGTTTGCTCTAAATTTTTTACCCACACTATGTTTTGAAATCCGTTTGCTCTCTCCCCGAGTGCACAATGCTGTCATGTTTTTTCCCCTTCTTGTTTCCTTTTACGTGTTTGCCCAATTTCTTGTGGGCGAACGAGATGCCATTATTGTAAATTTTCACACTTACGCCCTTTTTGCACTTGAACCTGCGGCCGATAAGCACGTGAAACGCAATCCAAGAGGGGCGTAAGTTGCCAATTCCGCCCACGGATCGGTTTTTTGTGACTCGAAATTACACGTCAACCGGTGTTTAAACATGAACAAAAGTTGACAAAACGCAACTTCCCTTGCGTTTTAATACCTTAAAAAGAACGATTAACGGATCTTTTGTCGGATTTGTAGTGTATTGTAATACTTTACTTTCCGCGTAATGGACGCAACGGTCGCCATTTTCGAACGTTTTCAAAAAAACTTTTGTGATAAGCGGTTATCAACAAAAATGGCTGTTTTTGGTCTTTCACTGCAAAGTACTTATGCAACTACTCCATTGAGAGTTTGAAGCTAGAATTGTCATTTTCCTCAACAATGCGTTATTTTTGGGGCCCTTTATTTTTTCAAATTGGCGCCGTCTCTGCCGCCGTTCGATTTTTCGAATGTTTCTTGTATCTTTCGAATCTCTCGCATATTCGATGTGCAAAACAATCTCTCAATCTTGTTGAAATTCCCCCTATTGAAATGGTAACTGCGGAAACTGGGTTATCGTAATCTCTCCTTTTTTTCCCTTCATCCTATAAAATGGCAATCTGATCGATCGATCGAAGGAAATTTCGCCATTTTGTCGAAAACGTTCGATACGCGCCATCTTGGATCTGTGGGCAAACCGCCGTTCTGATAACATCCATATAGTAGTGTAATAATAACGAATAAGGGTCCTTTTTCCCCCCTCCATCCTTATCCCATAATGGCTATTCCCCCCTTTTGGCCAGATCAAGAGAAGCCGCAAATTGTCGGGAAACGCATTTCTTGTCACATTCCTTCCTCGCAAGACAAATGCCTAATGGCGGCCATTTTGAAAACGGCCTAAACAACCCAATGACATGTTTTTATTTTTCCGTGCAGATGTTCCTGCCAGTGGAATGTATTTCATGACCTATGAGTGGCTGCAGAGAGTTCTAACACCTGCTGGCAAAAGGTATTACATGTGCAAGAAATAAAGTTTACATTTTTTGTACAGGTCATCACATTCTGAAATGCCCTTTCTCCCAATAAAACTTATCCAATAGAGACCCAAAAACTGTTATTAGGACCACTTGTGGATTTTAACCACACATCTGAGGACCTAAACCACTTTTCATTGCCCCCTAACGTTAGGTCCAACTCCAAACACAAAGCAATTTAGTAATAGTACTGGAGAATATCGATATAGTATCGATAAATACCGAACATATCGATAAGACTACACAAATTGTACCAAAATAAGCAAATGCCATCAAACTTTCTTTCACTTGAAAGAAATTGTGTAATGTTTGATCATTTTCGATCAAAAAAATCTGTATATCGATATTTTAACAATGTCGTATTTCAATATCGATATTTTAACAATATCATATCTCAATATCGATATATTCCGATATGATATTTGATTTCCAACATATTCCAAGTCCATTGTATGGATATCTTGTTTTGATTTGCTTCTTTTCAATGAAGATTCAGTGCACATCACACCATTTTTCATGGGTTTTTATAATAAAATCAATCACCTGTGTTTCCTATAATTGGTTTTTATTGTATTTTGTTTTGTTTTCGAAGCCGTACAGATATGAGTGTCTGGAGGACGTTGTTTGCTGGTGGCATGGCTGGCATCTTCAACTGGTTGGTGGCCATTCCCCCTGATGTCTTGAAATCTCGATTGCAGACAGGTTTCATTGCTATTTTCCATTACTATTATATTATACAGTACTATATTACTTTATACTTTGCAGTTGCCTGACCCCTTTTTAACATACGCAATCTCCATAAGACCACTTGTAAAGACAAGCTGCTAACTCATTGATTTCATTCCAGATAAAACCCAATTTTTTGAATAACATCCTTTTTGTTACTTGTCATATTGACATCCATCAAAATTTACATTTGAAGCTGTTGATGATATCAATTTGGGACGTACATATGAAGATTAATCTGGGAAATATGTAATTTAAACTGCGTTTTGAAATTTAATATCTGCGCATTTTGAACATTTTGAACAGACAGCTACTTGACATCACTTAATGAAAGTGTTAATAAAAATAGATAAAAGTACAACTAAAAACAGTTGGCTTATTATATTACAGTCCTCCCTCGATAATCCGGCCCTTCGATTATCCGGCGGTTTTTTTTTTGGCCTTCCTCCTGAAATTGTTTTAGTAAACTTGTCGGGAGGTAAATAGAGATTTCAATCTTAAGAATTTCTGTGCGTTCACAAAATCTGAAATTATGAAAAATATCTGCAGACTATAAATATATGTTCTGCTGAAAATCTGCAGTCGCATCTGAAAATATACATTTTCTGCAGATAAATATTGATTTCTGTAGATAATTTACAAAATTATAAAAATTGCTGTAGATTTTCTGCAGAAATTAATGTTTTTCTGTAGAAAATCTGGGGTATTGTTACAAAAGAAGTAAATTTGTTCTTAATTTGTACTGTTTTATACCTTAAACCTTCAATACAAATGTGTAA
>WWPM01025348.1:0-11853 GCA_023279145.1 Glomeris maerens | reverse complement strand
TCTGCAGAACATCTACAGAAAAACACTGATTTCTGCAGAAAATCTACAGAAAAATATTCATATCTGCAGAAAGTCTACAGAAAAACACTGATTTCTGCAGAAATTGTCCAGAAAAACATTGATTTCTGCAGAAAATCTACTTAAAAACATTCATTTCTGCAGAAAATCTACAGAAAAACATTCATTTCTGCAGAACATCTACTTAAAAAGATTCATACCTGCAGAACATCTACAGAAAAACTGATTTCTGCAGAAAATCAACATAAAAACCTTGATTTCTGCAGGCAATTTCCAGAAAAACATTGATTTCTACAGAAAAACATTTATTTCTACAGAAAACCTACATAAAAACATTCATTTCTGCAGAAAATCTACCGAAAAATGTTGGTTTCTACAGAAAAACATTCATTTCTACAGAAGAACATTCATTTCTGCAGAACATCTACTTAAAAACATTCATATCTGCAGAACATCTACAGAAAACTATTCATATCTGCAGAACATCTACAGAAGACACTGATTTCTGCAGAAAATCTACATAAAAACATTGATTTCTGCAGACAATTTCCAGAAAAACATTGATTTCTACAGAAAAACGTTTATTTCTACAGAAAACCATTTATTTATGCAGAAAATCTACTTAAAAACATTCATTTCTGCAGAAAATCTACAGAAAAACATTCATTTCTACAGAAATTCCTATAATTTTGAAGATTATCCGCACAAATCAATATTTATCTGCAGAAAATGTAGCAGCATATTTTCAGATGCGACTGCAGATTTTCTACAGAAAATACATAAAAAGTTTGCAGATATTTTTCAGAATTTGAAATTTTGTACAAATATTTGTAGACTTTCTACATATTATTTTCAGTCACTGCAGAAACCACAATTTAAAATTTCAGCATAAATAATAGAAACCGAGTGAATGGAGTAAATTCTGTCAGCATAAATGTGCAGAAATTTTCCAGATTGAAATCTTTATTTACCTCCCGACAAGTTTAGTAAAAAATTTCCAGGAGGAAGGCCAACTTACATTTGGTTTTAAATACGTAGTTACAAATTATACGGGCTTTTATTAGTAAAAAAAAACAATAAGGTGATATTTTCCGCGTCTCGTTCGCAGTCGATTCACGATTTGTTTCTTTTTGTAAAAACAATACAGGTGACAACATGCTGTTCTGCAATCTGCACGGACCGAAGAACCCGACCGAAGAAGTGTTCATAAAACACGTGGGTCACAATAACTACCAGGTGAATTACCAGATCAAGGACCGTGGCGAATACGTCCTCGTCGTCAAATGGGGCGAAGACCACATACCCGGAAGTCCTTTCAGAGTAGAAGTGGCTTAGAAACTTAAAAAAAGGTGGTTTGGTTACCAATATTGAAAGGAAAATCAAACACGAAATCATCCTTTTTATTTTCCTTCCAAAAAAATAATAATAACACCCCGTAAGTGAAAACCGTATAAAACATAAAACAGCCGCGGCTTTTTTGAGACCGCGGCCGTATTCGTGTGCCATGTTTTTGTTTTTTGGAAATATATTTTGAAATTTAATCGTAATAATTTTTGAAGTAGTCTGTATGGAAAGGTTGGTGCCAACTGCCAAAATATTTCGATGATTTGAAACCTTTTCAACACGGGCCACTTTTATATATTTTTGACTTCTAGACGCGAGCTTTTGCACACGTAGGGAAAGTTTCGAAAAGTTTTCACCCATTTATTCCTGCCAATTTAAGAAAAAGCAAATTTCTACCTATTTGAAATATTATAGGATTGTTCTGATTTTTAAAACGAAGTGGGGGGGATTTTAAAAATTTGAAAGTGCAATTTTACGGTTTGACGAATACCGAGTGAAAGAAAAGAGATTTATTAATCGTGCTTTTTATTTTCTTGCCAATTTTTTTCCTATGCAAATTCAGACATATATAAGACTAAAATGTGAAATTTAATGCTATTATTTCCGATAATATTTGTTAATAATGACAGCTGATTGAGGAGAAACAAACTAAAACGAATCTTTGCGCTTCTTTTCAGCCTTTTTGCTAAATTAATCGGGGATTTTGTTTTGAAATTAAGGGATTATCACGAGTCGAGTGCTTTTCCGTGTTTTCTCTTTATTATTAGGGCTCAAATAAATATTTAACAACGTTTCATTACTGAATTATCTCAATGGAAAATGCAAATAATCCTTAATTATAGTGAATTAATTAATCGCGGCGTAGGAAATTTTAATTGCAGTACGAAGGAAGTTTGCAAGTGCAGTTGCTGACTGTTGGAGGTTGTGGTGTTGGAAATTGGCGAAGAGCAGAAATTGCTTTGTTTAGGACCATAAGACCGTTCCTCGCGGTCCTAACTTGAACCTCGGCGTATTCGCCGATAACTTCTCGGAACGCCTTCACGCGATGCCGATGGAACATCTTAATCTGAAAGGAAATTATTTAAAATATGAGGTACAATATGAATTATAGTTTTTCTTTGAGGGGAAAAACCTCTTGTCTGGCAACATCGGAACACTCCTCGAATGCCCTTTCAGCCTCCAATTTGGCAGTCTCTGCCTGAAAATGGAACAAAACCTCAATTAAGACTTTTTGTTTTATCTGTAAATTGTTGCTATCTTTATTTCCAGATTGATTGTGAAGAATAGATATTGATTGAATCAGAAATAATGAGTGAATTCAAATGATAACGTTCGATCTTCATAACGGACATTCGAACGTTTTTGAATCTTAATAGGCTCCGCCCCTTGACAACATCATATTGGCAACACCTGACATTCAAAATTCAAATGATAACGTTCGATTTTCATAACGGACATTCGAACGTTTTTGAATCTGAATAGGCTCCACCACTGACAGCATCCTATTGGCAATACCTGACATTCAAAATTCAAACAAACGTTCCATCTACGTATCGGCCAATGAGGTTGTTTCGAATTTCGGTACGAGCAGCTCGATTGGGCAGCGGCATAGTGTGTGGCGGTCGAAAGTACCGAATTTTCCCCGCCCTCCCATTGCTATTGGTCGATGGGAAAAACTCAACAGTTGCGCTTCATTTTGTCGGCGAAATTTGAACTGCCGAAAAAATGGGATCAAGACCGCCGCTGTTCCCGAGAGATATCTACAATCTTTCAATCGGCCACAGCAAGGTAAATAAACAAGTGTCATTATAATTATTGTGAATTTGTGGGAATTGAAACCAATTTTGCGGTTGAAATTTCCAATGACTGAACAAGTGTGTTGCATCGAATCGAAATGAGAGCCATTGTGGCTTGTTATATTTATATCCCATTCAACAATAACCTCTTTTATGTAACAGTTATGTTGGCAAATGACATGCAATTCCAGCCATGATGTAACAATCGCAGTTTTATGGGCCAAATGCTGTAATTTTCCCCAAAAAATTCCTTTCATATCATAAAAATCATAAAAATCCAATTTTTTTGTGAATTAACTGATACATTGTAATGTATTTTAACCTGTATTGAATTTCACAATGCAGTTTACTGATGTGTGACTATCAAACATTGTAATATATATCGCAATAGTATTTTTAATTCCACTACATAATTGATAGATTAAAATTTCACAATTTGGTGAGTAAAATTTGACAAAATCGGATTTTGCAATTCAACACCGCATTCAAAAATTGAAAATTATATTATAATATACATATACATGTCTGCAAAACAATCCTGATTTGGTTTTGTGATACAAACATGATTGTTCTTTCAAAGGACAATGCTTGAAACAAAAAAAAAACAAAAACAAACCCACCAAAGAATGTCTTCTTATATTTTTCAGAAACAAATTGGCATTGTTATGATAATGATCATTTCCCATATTTAAATGTGGTTATTGAACTCTGTATCCACACACAAATAATTGCTATAAACTCAATTTTAAATACACAGTAAACGTGACAATGATATTGGATATAATCTTATGCAAATAACTTATATGTATATAAATCAAAACCAAAGTTAGTTACTTATAATCTCTCGTTCAAGTCACTACAATCAAATAAAACTTAATAAAACATTAAAATGTATCACATTTAATAAGAAAACTGAAACCGGTCTCATGATGATAATTTATATTTTAAATCGTGTGTAAATATAGAAAACATTTGTATTAGCTGCTTGAGCTTGTTTAGTACAAATGTTTCCCGCTAGGGGGAGACACTGAGATTAAATGGCTGCTGGTATCTACATAACCTGGTTGATAAAATTCATTAATTAGTTCATATAATATGGTATTATTATCGGATTTTATAGAAGATTATGCGAATAACGTAGTTTACGGAGCTAAATTAAATAACAATAGTAATCCATTTGTATCTGCGTGTTGTCAGTACGTAATGACACAAAGAAACGGCGGCCATCTTGGACAAAACACTGGCTGGCGGCCATCTTGCACACTGCTCTTGTAACTTTCAAAGCTTTTGAGTAGAAACGGTGTATTCTTATGGTGCCCCAACATTATGCAAGTGTTCCCAGGGCCCCAGGTCTAGTCATATGAGCTGTTCGTTGTTTGAGGACCAATAGATGAGTTCTCCTTTCTTGACACAGTCCAAACCGGACGTGTGACCAGAAGGGTGATTCTGGTAACGTGGGTTCCGTCCCAGAGTGGAGGAACTACTGCCACCATCGGACACCGCTTCATTGCACGATGCTGGTGCCTCAGTCACATTGGGCCCCTGTCCCGCCGCGATGGGACTGTGGTGGTCGTACAGCAGAAAGGGCAGTTTCTCCCTTCGTACGAACCACAGGTTCTGGGGCTTTACAGGGGACGATTCGTTCGTTGCCGAACGCCGGTGGGGCTTCCTACCGGATGTCCCCGGAACAGGCCCATTGCCCGGTGTTGCTGGCGGTAGCCCCGGCACGAAAGCGTGGTGGGTCTTCTCTAGCCAGCTGACGGTCAGGTTGCGGGACTCCTGCAGTTGCTCCAGGGCCCTTTGCCGTTGCCGGACCTTGCGGCAGCGGAGGACGGTGACCACGACGACGAGGCACGTGATGGACACCGCGCAGCACACTCCTACCAGGATGTAGGATAGCTTTTCGGCATTGGACGTTGACGCTGGCACGGTGTCCCCACGTTGTTCCTCTCGGTCCTGGAACTCCCTGCCGGACCGTAAGCTGGTCCTGACCTTTGTGGGGCTCTCGGCAGCAACCGCTACGAAGCCCCTGTCGGTTTCACGGCCCTGCGTAACGTTCGCGAAGACCTGGGCCGTGGTCTCTCTCGGTAGAGGTCTCAGTATCGTGTTGTCGCGGTCGTTCACGGGTCCGTAGCGGTTCACGTATGTCCTGTACGGCGTAGTGGTTGTACTTGGGGCCTTGGGCACCTTGGGCACCTGCGTGGTTGTAGTGGTCGTTATCTTTGGGGCTACCGTGGGTGCAACGACAGACCCAACTGGTCGTGAAGTTGGCCTGGCGATTGGGGCAGTTGTAGTTGCCACTCGCAATGTTGTTGGGGCTTCTGTCAGCGGAGGGACTTCGGTAGCGGAAAGGGCTTCGCGGGTTGTTGTTGTTGTTGTTGTCGTTGCTGTTGTTGTCGATGGAGATTTGGTGGTGGTCCTTTGCCGGCTGTTGAGCCGCCGTCGAATAAGGATCTTGGGAAGTGCCCTTCTTGGGGCTTTTGGTGTTGTAGTTGTAGCGGTAGCGGTTGTAGTAGTGGTAGTAGTAGTTGCTGCCGTGGTTGTTGTTGTAGTAGTTGTCGTACCCTTGATTTTCTGGGGCACTTCCCAATCACTGAACCACTCGGATGCAGTGACCAATTCCACTTCCTCCGGTGGATGTTCGTCAAGGGTCCTACTCCTATGTGCCCCAGAGTCTCCTCTTCCTCCTCCGAAGTCAGACGCAACCACGAAGGAGAATGTATCCGGTGGCTTTGGTGGTGCCGTAACTATGTCCACATCTTCGTATTGGTGGCCTTCACCTTCAACCGCACTGTCAAGGTCAAAGGCCCTTGATCTCTGACGAAGAACGGGGGACGCAACGGGCACCCAGGAAGACTCCGGTGACGTGGAGGTCGTTGGATCGTCTTCCAGTTGCTTTTCCTTGAGGGCAGTGTTGGATCTTGGCAGTGCCCTTGCAAAAGCCAGAGTCGCGATTAGGACCATCAATTGGGACCGTTTCATGGTGGGTGGTGTTGAGGAGGGGCTTTCGAGTCGCCCTCGGCACCGGCATGTGCCGTGGGGGCGCTTTCGCAGGGAACAACAGCCACTTTCTCACACAACCGAATGCAGAATGAACAGAATTTGGCAAAGCAGAGGGAAAAGTTGAGTGGAGGGGGCGGGGCGTAGGGTCGCCACGCCCTCTTCGGAGGCCGGGCACCCAATGGGAGCGCGTCTTACGTGGTCGCTTTTTCAGGTTGAGGGGAAGTTTGGGGAGAATAATAAGGCACGCGCAACAAAGGAAGGACGCGTCCACTTCTGCGAAATGCGAGGGGTGGGAGCGTCCAATTACTGTACCTTTGTTTGTCTTAGATTTTGCTGCACTTCTGCAGAACTTCTACAGGTCTGGAATAGTCCGTTGCTACTGGTGTTTTTATTTCAAGAAACTGAGAAGAACTTTTTTCGGTTTCTGTCTCGGAAATTATAATAAATTGTGAACATGAATACAACTTCTATTTAATAATCCTAACTAACAGTATGCCTTCTGCTGCATCACATCTGCAGATATTTTGCAAACCAGATGTGATTTATACGGGTAATTAGACGAATTTTGTAAACACAAATTCCAAGGAATGTTTTAAAATTTAACTTTTCAGTTTGTACTTTTGCAGATCATCTGTAAGTATTCTGCAGTATATCTGCATACATTATGCAGTAGTTTATATTTCCAAATTTAAAATGTTAATGTATACACTCAAGTTTCATTTTTTTAGATATTAAAATGTAATTTTTGCAAATAAGGACAAGATAATTGGACGTCCCCCTTGACCTCTCGAACTTCTTTCTTTACCTGTTGAATTAGTCATCGCAATGGACTCGTCCAGTTCCGGGACACAGCATGTTTATACATATTTCCCTGCTGAATGTGTATTTGTAGTATAGGATGTGTAGGATGACGTCATCATCGCCATTGGCCTCGTTTCCTTCCCTTCCCCAAAATGGCCGCCTGGACCCAAGATGGCGTCTCCCAACACGGAACATAATATATAAAAGTTTTGTGGGTGTGACCTGATGACCCTACACGACCGGGTAATCTTTTTTCTCTCAACTTCCGGAGACGTTTTTCGTCTTCGAAAAGTTAAGAAAACAGTTGGGTTTGTGACGTCATGCTGCTCTTATGCTTGGACAGGTTCAAAAAAAAGCATGCTTATTCAAGTGGAATAGATTTTATTTTCCCCATCGCATTTCACGATGACTATGCAGTTTGTTATCTGTTCAACAACAAAATGGCGGCGTTACTGAAGAGGTCAACGCCTTGACCACTGGCTAGTTTTGGCTATTGTAACCAGTTCAACTGTCTGTCTACTGCAATAATCTATTTTCGGACAAAACTCGTTGTTTGGTTTGAATAGAAATTCCATTTTTCACGTGGGCGTGGTCGTAAATTTGCGGATGACGTCATCTGCGCCCCCCTTAAGGCAAACCCGAAACGGGTGAATCCCCCTTAACTTTGAAACCAAGAAACCCTATAGAAGGTCAATTCTGGTGACGTAATCGCCCAAAGAGAGAGAGAGAGAGAAAAAAATTACATTGTTACATTCTTCCACCCACATTGGCAATTATCTTCCAGAAAAATTAGTATTTTATTCAAAAAGTAAGAAAAAACGCTGTTGATTATCGAACATTTCTATTCTGAATCAACAGCTATTCCAGCGCGCCACCTGGTGTATTAAGCGAGGCCTAACTAGTCGTGGTAGTATATGGAAGTGTGGTAGTAGCACAGTATGCCCAATACGATTGTGACGTCATAATGGTGCGTTTGCCACCCACGCAAAATCATTGTGACGTCATCATTGTGATTCGTCCCTGATTGGCGATTGAAATGGTTGGCTTATAGCCTCCTGCTAACTGTACTAGCTTTCCCGTCAGCCAATCAGCGACGAACCACCACGATGACGTCGCAATGCGTTTTGTGCCGGTGACAAACGCACCATGACGACGTCACAGTTGTGCTGGGACGGTGGAATACTCCTCTGGTACTAACCATACTTGAGCACTTCAAAGATGGAGAAAGTGGCTAAAATAAAATAAAAAAATTAAACAAGTCGAAGGTTTGCGTGGATTCTTGAGATATTTTGCCCAACATAGTAGTTAAATCGGTTTATTGTTTTTCCTGTGAAAAACGTCAGATTTTTACTGTTTTATTCCCCATGCAGTGCGTGACTGAAATGTAAAAAAAGGGTGAGAAGGAAGAAAAAAAAATGGCAGTCGAAGAAATGTGATGGATACTGAAACGAATGTCCTTCTTTTTTTATAGTTCCACGTGTGAACATTGAAAATAAGAAACAGACACGTTACACGCCCTTGTCCTCGATAAAAATGCGTTCGCTCTCGGTCGTTTTGCAATTTAAAAACAAAAAAAAAAACGAAGGCAATGACCAGCTAGGCAGCGCTTAGAAAAAGATGCGATATAGCCATCTTGGATTTCGTTCGAAAGCGGCGCGTTCGGCGGCCATCTTGCAAATGGAACGTTTTCCTATATACATCGCAATTCGCTCGTTTTCCCGCCATTTCGCGCAATTATAACCAACAACAAGCTTCGTGATGTTAAATTATAGGGATGTGCTGTTATATAGTTCACTTATATTCGTTTAAGTTATTATAAAAAGCTTCTTGGACCGGAAATAAAAACAATTCTTTGTGTATCCACTGACCCGAACCTAAGCCTTTTCCCTCACTGCGAAATTGCTATTTAATTCATTTAATAATTGCACTAAGAATATATAACAAGTTCAACAATTTACAAGTTAATGAATAGTTGTCCTTTTATATTTGCCAAAAGTCATACAGCCTCAAAATTCGCATAATATTTGCATTTTGTGGATATAAGTATGCTTTTGCACTCACCAAGTCACGCTTGTTACCCTTAGCCTTGTCCAGAACCTTGTTGGAATTCTCATATTCCACCATTAAACACATTCTTCTGAACAGCATATCCTGCAATTTTGAACAAGAAATAACATGCTAATCACGTATACACATCAATATGCATTTCAATTCAAATGTCCATGTTTTTTATACCTCTTCGGCTTTGATATGTCTCGAGAACAAGTTCAGGCTGATGCCCATGCTGTTGTCTATTGCGAACGAATGGTCCTCTAGCGTGTGCTGCAAAAAAAGCACCAGTGTCCACCGGTGGACATTAGGCACATCTCACGTTTGTTATTGCTGTACATTTTAATAACATAAAGTGTAATGTTTAAACATGCTTAAAAAACAAAAACAACTATCATTGTAATCGCGTGAATCCTTTCCATGCAAAGCGCTTTATTGGAACTTCGAGTCCAAAAATGGACACAAGAGGGCGCCACTACTGCAATAGCACATGCTTATATAGGCATTTTGCACAAACAAATGTAAATTGTACAAAGGAGTGTAAATTCAAACCAAGAATCACGTGCAGCGTAACTTTGTTTTTGTAGCACAGTAGTTCAGGTTCCGGAAATACTCACTAGATGGCGTTTTGTTTATATTCATCCAACGATAACATTGAATACATACATGCGTACAAAATGCAGTTTTATGATAATAAAGTACAAAAAAACGTCTACCTTAAAATCCTCCAATCTTTCCGAAAAGCGTATCATTAACCTGCAAATGGAAAACGGGGAATTTGTATTTTATATACACTGACCTTATTATTTACAGTGAAATAAGTTGACCACTGCTAAAAAGCAATATATACTATCTAGTACAAGGATAAGAATGATATTTCTTTCGCAATAAATAATGCTTTAGGATATTTATGAAATGAAATTAATTGGCACAAAGTAAATAAACAAAAAAAAATTGCGGTACAGCTTCAATAAAGACGTTCAACTTGTGCAAATTTACTAGATGAAGGTGACCTGACATGGCAATTTTCGACATTTTTAATATTTATGAAATTTGAAGGAAATATATTCCACATGATGTGGAACCTTCCTGCAAATTTTCAGATTTTTCTGCGTAGCCATTTTCAAACTGTGAGCAGTTGAATCAGCTACAGTGGACTGACAGTTAGCAGGTGTTGGTAGGGAGATACACCTGCTAAGTGTCAAATTTCTACATGAATGGGTGCCATCCATACCAGTAAAAGGCCCGGGCAATTTCAATCTGTGAGCAATTGAATCTGCTACAGTGGAGTGACAGTTAGCAGGTGTAGATGGGGAGATACACCTGCTAAGTGTCAAATTTCTACATGCATGGGTGCCATCCGTACCAGTAAAAGGCCCGGGCAATTTCAATCTGTGAGCAGTTGAATCTGCTACAGTGGAGTGACAGTTAGCAGGTGTAGATGGGGAGATCCACCTGCTAAGTGTCAAATTTCTACATGTATGGGTGCCATCTGTAGCAGTAAAATAATAATAATTTTATTAAAAAAATCCAAAAAGTAGTTTCCTTATTTTGTGGTGATTGTTCTACAGTGTCATTTTCAGGGCATGTTACAAACCTTGTCAGGTCACCTTTTTAACAGCAAATGTCAACTTTCGAAAACATTTACTTATGAATTATTCCGTTGTAACCGTCATTGGTGCCGAGTCCGAGATTGAGAGCGGTGGAAAGTTGCGCCAACGCGATGCTTATCCCTTCGTTTCAGAGAATAACATTTACACCACTGATACATACCGTTAAATCTCCCCAATATTCACTTACTCTGTTCGGAATAAACCATCTTGTTGAAATTCTTGAAAAAAATAAGAAGTTTTGAGGAAATTTCCTCGTATTTTTCGAGAAAAATTCATTTTTACTTCCGCTTATAATAACTAACCTCGCTCGCTTCCTTCAAATGTTCGCTGTACTGAGACGTCCATGTCCTTTCAATCTGGAAGAACTCCTCACAATCCTTTCAATTAATACACATTAAATTACACGAGTTCGTTATTAGTAGAAATGCGGATCGTAAATAATGTCGCACCTTGTGCATCGACTTGCGGATCTCCATTTTGTACGATATTCGGCTCAGTAACCCTTTTCTTACTATTGCTCTGACTGGAGGCTGCAAGAAAAGAAAAAACAGAGTTAAGAATAGGGTATTACATTTGCATTACGGGGAGAGTGATAAGAGAGAAAGATTTTACGAGCTATTTAGTTTCTAACGTGAAATTATAAAGGACACGCGGCGCAAGGTCTTCCAGTAATAAATCAGAAAGTAACAAACAAAAAGCATTACAATTTTTTACATTTGTTTTGTTTTTTCTCTTTAGATTGAATGTAAGAAGCTAGTCCTTGTTCTTTGAACCTCGGGTTTGGTGAGGAAGTCCTTCAACTGCGGGTCTTGGCCGAGCCGGCTGTGTGCGAGAAGCAGGTTCAGGTACTGCTCCAGCATCCTGCAGTCCTTGTAGAACTCGTCGCCAATTAGGGTTTTTGTCCAATTGCCCAGCTGCTTTCTCGACTTGGCCTCGGCCATCGGCGCCGTTATTGCGGGCTTCTCGGGCAACGGAGGGATCTGCGCACGGTAATGATAGTATCATTGCCAAACTATAGATATGGATGAATTGGGAATATTATGAGATGGAATGATAAAACGACTTGAGGTGGAATAAATGATGACTTGAGATGGATGAAAGACTTCAGATGGAATGAATGACTTGGTGGAATGAATCACTTGAGATGGAACGTCAGACTGAATGATTTAAGATTGAACGATTTACTGACTGAATGATGTGCTGACTGAATGATGTACTGACTGAATGAT
>WWPM01025347.1:0-20691 GCA_023279145.1 Glomeris maerens | reverse complement strand
TTGCGAATCGATACCAATGTGTACCGATGCAAGCCTCTCTTGATAACCGGTACGTATCGGAAAATCAACTTTCCGTTACTTTCGAACGATTTCAAAATTAAACTTTCCGCATCCACTAATCAGATTGCTAGGCCGTTGTGAATATGTACAATACGTATCGATAGAACCAATACCTTGCCTATACCGGTACATATTGCAGAATAAAATTATTCGTTACTTTCGAACGATTTCAAATAATCTGCCGCATCCGCCAATCACATTGCGGGATTCCCGCTTCTATTTTGCTAGGTTGTTATCAATCGGTACCGATACGTATCGATGCGAGTATTTTAACCGGAAAGGAGTACCGGCCTCCTGATCAGAGAGCATTGGAGTTAACTTTTGTGGGATTACATTATTGATTACATGGTCCAAAGGTCAAAGTTTGCATCGTGGAGTTCACCCCGTTTGATCGGCACGGTTATAATCGACAAGGAAAGCGAAAATGTCGGAAAAACAACGAACAAGTCCGATAAAAAACTTCATAGCCGGTGGATTCGGAGGAGTTTGCCTGGTCGGTGCTGGTCATCCACTGGACACCATCAAGGTAATCATTTTCAAATATTTTTAGCCGTAATTTGTTTGTTTCGAACGCCTATTTGGGTCATTGTCCTTTTTTAATACGCATTTTGTTAAAAGTTTTTGTTTTGCATGGGCATCTAGGGAGAGCGCGAGTGGATTTTCGCGATCGCAGCGCGTTGATCACTGTCGATTGCAATGACGCTTCGGCTAAATGCCGTTTTACGCTTTGCATATCCACTTCGCTAGGCTTGATGCGTCTTTCAATGGATCATCGCGTTGAGTTGCAACGGCGCTTCGGGTAATTGGCACTGCTTAACAATTCCCATTCATATTGCATTTTGGTTAGTTGGTCAAGGATTGCATTTGATTTTATTTATAACATTGTATTTGTTTTGAATAATTTATTTTACTCGTATTTGAAATTATAATTTTATGAGGGTTTGCGTAAATGTTTTCATTTTATAGTTTTACAAGTTCACTTTTATTATATATTAGTCATATTTTATGGACTTGTCTTTTATGAATTTTATGCATTTATTGCTCAACTTATTAATTTTGCGTACCTATTTATTTTATTTCCCATTGTGAGGAAACTTTGGACGAATGTTGAGAAAGATCTTGTTTCCAAAATGGGGAAGTGGGCGTGGCAAATAAGTGACCTTGACTGCCCCAGTCAAAATTAACAAGTGACCATGACATTTTTTTCTCTCTCTACACAACCACATTTGTCATTCCCTATATCCTTATCTCGCAAAACATTGTAATTTGCAACTAGATTTATAATATTGCGCAATGCGATTAATTTTTCCCAACCAAATTCATGTAATTTCTTCCCAGTGACGTCATTCGTATTTTCACTTTGTCCAGCGAGAAGGAAATGAGAAGCGACGCCAAAAGTGGCAAACAATCAACTTTCATAACCGTCTTTTGTCTTCAGATACGCAAAACAATGCGTAAAGAGAACCGTAGCGAAGTATCCAGTGAAAAGTAGGCTTATTCGATTTTTAAGCCTAACTCGAGGATCGCATGTAACTCCCAAACTAAAAGAGAATTTTAGAAAAACTTTTCACACATCTACACCTCAAGTACCAATGCAATTCCTTACAAAGATTCGTTTTCTTGTCTTCAATAGTTTTTGCGTTATTTACGTTTTAATTTACAGTTTGGATTTCTCGGCAGCATTTTTGGCGTTTCCATCCCGGTTTGCTTACAAATTCCCTGTGAATTGTAATTTTTGATTGGAATAATGGAAATGAAGGAGTAAACTAAGTATATTTAATGATTTGCAATTCAAATCTAGTAGGGTATTGTAAAAAAAAAATGGGATAATTGGGTGTTTGAGGGTGCGGTTAGTTTCATTTTTCCTCATTTCTATTTTCTAACTTGATTAATTTCGGATAATTGTCGGCATAAATTGTCGGATTTCGATGAAAAGAACCGCGCTGTGTCCTAGATTCGCATTTCTCAGTTGTTATACATGTAAATATTATGGATTTTATGAAGGGGAAATAAGAAAATGGCCCCCAGC
The DNA here is from genome assembly GCA_023279145.1 of Glomeris maerens. NCBI lineage: Eukaryota > Metazoa > Arthropoda > Diplopoda > Glomerida > Glomeridae > Glomeris > Glomeris maerens. Next base: position 18,602 of record WWPM01025347.1, on the reverse strand, counting down.
AACGAGCTGAGAGGGAGGTGTTACCTGTCTCAACTTCTACTCAACTTTGATAATTTGATTACTGCAGTCACGTGATGATAATTACATAATTACCTTCTTGATTGACATTTTTTTAATTGCGAGAGGGTGTAATTTGTTTCCAAATGTGTGCAGCTCGTCACAAATTGTTCGCTTAATTGATTTTTGATTGCAGAAAATGCTATAAGTTACACTCAGAAAGGGAACTTTGGTGACATGTTGGCAAATGTTTTGACATTGAAGGGGCCATTCAGTAACCACTTTGAAGTATTCGATTCGCGCTTTTTTGAGGATGTTATTTACGCATTTGGAAGTTGTTTACCAATTTTAGGTCTTTATTTACGGCCTTGAGGATTTTATCCCCGCTTTTGAGGCTTATATTTACACTTTTGACGGTTTTATTTACACTTTTGATGTTTTGATTTCTAATTTGGGGTTTTTATTTGCACTTTTGGCTCATTTCATTGACACTTTCAAGGTTGTTCATACTGACTGTTAAAGGCATTTCATTTACACCCTTGATGATTTTATTCTCACTTTTGAGTAATTCTTTTACACTTTTGAGGTTGTCTTTTACACTTTTGAGTATTTCTTTTACACTTTTGAGGTTGTCTTTTACACTTTTGAAGATTTATTTTGCACTTTTGAGGATTTCCTTTACACTTTTGAGGATTTCTTTTAAACTTTTGAGGGTTTATTTTACACTTTTGAAGATTTGTTTTACACTTTTGAGGATTTGATTTTAAACTTTTGAAGATTTATTTTACGCTTTTGATTTCTTTTACACTTTTGAGGATTTCTTTTACACCTTTGAGGGTTTCCTTTACACTTTTGAGGATTTCTTTTACGCTTTTGAGGATTTCATTTACACTTTTGAGGATTTCATTTACACTTTTGAGGATTTATTTTACACCTTTGAGGATTTCTGTTACACTTTTGAGGGTTTTTTTTACATTTTTAGGATTTCTTTTACACCTTTGAGGATTTCATTTACACTTTTGAGGATTTCTGTTACATTTTTGAGGATTTCTTTTACGCTTTTGAGGATTTATTCTCACTTTTGAGGATTTCTTTTACACTTTTGAGTAGAATTGAAACAGAAAACGCCATTAAATCATTGTAACACTTTTGCGTGTCTGACTTATATACTTTTGAGGTTTTCCATTCCCACATTTGATGTATATATTTGACACTTATTAGGGTTTTATGTTCCACTATTGAGGAACTCATTTACACTTTTATGTATATGATTCTTTTCTCCCTTTTTAAGACTTTTCTTAAAAGCAGTTCACATTTATTTGTCGTGATATAGTTCCACTTTAAATGTTATAAAGGTTTTTCAAATTTTCCCTTTATTTTTGAGTCACTTTTTGAGGAAACACTGGACTATTTTCACTACAATAAACGTCAATAATGGACGTCCCCTTAAAAGCGGTCCTTCTATATAAATATTTGATTTTTTTAACGATGTAAGAAAAGCCATAAATGTCTTTCTTGGCATGAAGTTTTATGCAGCGCTCCAATTAGTTCCTTAAAGTTTGAGGAATCTGAAGTAGGCCTAAAACACTGAAATCGATTCACACTGTCATCTTGAGTGCGAACATAAAGATAAAGGCCCTCTTAGCCTTGAAACAAGCAAGAGAAACCCATTCGTTTTTAACTCTTTTAGTACATGTTGCTTATTTCGTCCCAGGGCAAGCGTGGCATTGCAGTCACGCCCACTTTTCCGTTCCATCTTTTTTTCTTGGAGGTGTTTTTTGCAAGCTCAGTGGCTGTTTATCGCAAACTTTGGTGCTATTTTGGGGCACTTTGCGATGAATGACATTCTTTGCTTGACCTGCCTATGCCGAAAATGGCGCCAAATCGATCTTTACGGTCTGCGCAATGTCATTCGCGTATATACACGTGTCAAAATGCTTTCACGTGTAAGGTATACACATCTTATTAATTTTTTGAATTTTTCACAAAAAAACTTATAGTCCGTTCCTGCTCAACGTTGCACAAATAACAGACAATGAAATCAATTTCACAGTAAAATATATTAATAGGAACAATGTTCAAAGTACTTTCCAACACTACTCAAGGTTCTAAACCATTTTGTAAGAAATCCCGCGGAAATATAATGAGAATTCGCGAAGATATGAATTAATGCATCTTTGGTTTTGTGCAACTCTGAGCAGGAACAGACTATATGTTTCAGTTTCTTTCACTATATGGAAAATTGCAAAATGCCAACTCAAATTCGTTCTTTGCATGGGAAAAGAGACCTTGCAAATAGGTAAATGAATCTAATATGATGAAGACTATATAGTCTGTTCGCATTCAACAATGTTGTTATGTAAGGTGGGGTAGCATTGAACAATTGTTCAGATCGACATTTACTCTTGCCAATAAGTGTCAAGCAAAATTGATTTCTCGTGTTGCAGCCTTGAGTCTTGAGTGAATTATTGTAAAATGTATAGTAACTAATCATGCGTTGTTAATTTAACGACTTGGGCAAATGCGTGTCTTACATAAATATGTAAGAAATATTTCTTACAAGTTTTCAAGGATATGGTTTATAAGTTTGTCCCCGGACCGAAATTTCCTCGACAAGTTATCGATTGTGCGCGAGTCGATTTTCAATTTCCTCGATAACTCTTCCGCGTATGGGGCAACCGTCTATACTAACCTGAGTTTCAGCATCTTTCGATATGCCCTAACTTATGTATGGGCCAAATTACAAGAAAGCCCTTTCTTAGGTGTGCAATTAATCAATTTAAGTGTCTTTGCGTTCGTGCAGTTTCGCGAGTCGCTTTTCAGTTTCCTCGATAATTCTTCCGCGTATAAGGAAAAAGACTATCTATACTGTTAACGTCTTAAGATATGCCTTAACTATACAAGGACCGAATTCCAAGAAAAGTAGTTTCTTAGATGTGCAATGTGGTTAATTTGAAATGAATCTTTCGGTCTTCACGTTCATCCGGTTTCGCGATTGGCTTTTCAGTTCCCTCGATAACTCTTGCGCGTGCACTGTAAGGTACTAATCTTGGATTCAGCTTTCTTAAGATATAGTGGTATGTCAAGAAAAGTATATAGTTTCTTCGATTTCTTATTCGGTTTTGTACCGAATGAATATTTGGGTCCTTGCGTTCGTTTAGGTCCGGCTTCAGACGCAACCCGCGCCAGCACCTGGCAAGACGCTGATGTACTCCGGGACCTTTGACTGCGCCAAGAAGACGGTGGCCAAGGAGGGCTTTCTTGGCCTTTACAAAGGCATGGGGGCACCTCTTTTCGGGGTGACCCCTATGTACGCTGTCTGTTTCTTGGGCTTCGGAATCGGCAAGCGAATCCAGCAGACTCATCCCGACCAACAGCTCACGTGAGTCCCTTTTCTTCTTGTTAAGATCCAGACACAATCAGTGCCCATTGTGCCATCTATATGCCCCATTGGGGGGGGTTAGGTGACTTTACATTTCCGTCTTCAACTTAAATCGGTCTCACTGTCTCAAACAAACACAGCCTCCCAAGTGCGGCTGTCAATAAAGCTTGACATCCAAGATGGCCGCCGTTTTTCCTTTGTTCTCCTGACCGAACGACCACGTGGCCGCATTTTTCCACCGTTTTTCTAGCACAAAACGAACAGTTTAAGTCGACAAGAGGGGAATTTGGATATGACAGCTTTCGTGTGATGGATTTTGGAGATTTTTGGATCGATAAACATCAGTTTTGACGGGTTCGAGGCTTTTTTTCTAAGGATCATGTTCCTAGCATTTGACAAATTATTTTTAATATATACAATGCTCATAATACTTATTTTTTCAACAGTTATTAATGACATTGTAAGTATCTAAGTACATTTTAGTGATATTATACTGATTTTAAACCGTTTTTATTCGCGATTATTTCGGGTAGGTTACCGCCCATAAAATTTTTTTCCTTCGGCCTTTTTAATTCGGAATGCTGATGAAATTCATTCTGGAGCTTACGCATAGTGCAATAAAGGATTCGTAATTATATTAAACCTAAATTATAATTAGTTTAATTTAAAAAGAAATATAGCACGCGTTCGTCCAATTGCTTTGCTACGCCAGGCATCTGGATTTTATTCCGGGCGAACTTATTGATAATTTCAAATGAATTTTGGTACAAAGGTTTAGTGTTATGTTAGCTATTCGCTGGTATTTTTATTTTTGCTAAACCAATTTTTATTATTACAAAATAAATTGAAGATATATCCAAGTCCGCGTACCGCGCGACACGACTCGTCTCAATTTCATTCCTAATTAACTTAACGTCCTATTCTCATGAAATTTTGTACAATTATCTCTTATTATGTTATCTTTTCACTGATATTTTTACTTTTTCATTATCTGTTTTCTAAAAATTGAAATAATTTTTTTTGCTTTTCGTTAAAACGCGTTCGCGTATAGCTATCGTCGCGTCAACTTGAGATATTATATACGAACCTTACATAGCCACACACTGCTTCATTTTATGAATGAAAAATACTATATTCCCTATTTATAACCCTTCCCTTCCCCAAAATATATGTTGGTAAATATATACGCATAACCCTGAGCCTGAAATTACAGTTGTTTGCGGAAATGGTAACATTGTTTTGTTTGGAATTAAAGGTGTTATTATTAAGTGTGAATGCGAGTATTTTTTTGGCTGTGTCTCAATGGCATATAGTAATTTTTTTTCTGTCCAAGTTTGGGAGTTGCATGAACTTCTTGAAGTTGGTTGAACGTCTTGGAGGCAATCTCCTCCTTCTTCTTGGTCACCAAAATAATTGCCAGCACATGCCTCTGAAATAACAAATTTCACACGCCCAGGTTTCGGTGTAACGTCTTAAGGTTGAGAGAGAGAGAGAGGAAAAAATAAGAAGTTAAAAAATAATTCCGCCCATGCAAATAAATAACTCGGTCTTCACAAGAACTATTTTAACACATGCCTATTTCTCCTTTTTGATATACTACACTACCTTTTTATTTCTTATTCCCCCTACTTTGAAGGTAATATTATACAAGTATCCATCTTATAGGGAGGAAGAAGTATAGAAAAAAGTTTTCTTACAACAGGAGAAAAAACAAAATAACGAACTACTGTTTCAGATTTAGTAGCTTCTTATATTAATTAGCGAGTGTGAAGCCAATTAGTGTTTTTGTGTTTCTTTGCTTCAGATTCTTCGGATTTCACGGTTAATTAGTTTAAATAATAACAGAAGCATGTTTATGTATACGAAAATTTAAGAAAGAGCAGTTTGAATTATTAGTAGTCTTACCTTATAGTGGTAATAATTTAAATGTTATAGTATGCATAAAAATGAAACATACAAACCTCTGTTACTTAATTCTGCACACTTTTTATTGTATAGCATGCAGAATAGCTGCATTTGCTTTGCAATTTTCCGTAGTGTTTTCCAGAAATTCTCCCAAGTTGCTTAGTATTTTCCAGGATTTATGCAAAATTTCTGTTAAGTTTTGTCCAGGATCTCTTTAAAACTTCGTAGTATTTTCCAGAATTTATGTCTGAAGAAAATTATTAGTATTTTCCAGAATTTATGTCTGAAGAAAATTATTAGTATTTTCCAGAATTTATAAAAAGTTTCTTAGTATTTGTATAATATAATTTATAAAAAGTTTCTTAGTATTTGTATAATATAATTTATAAAAAGTTTCTTAGTATTTGTATAATATAATTTATAAAAAGTTTCTTAGTATTTTTATAACAATTTGTAAAAGTTTGTTAGTATTTGTATAATAATTTATAAAAGTTTCTTAGTATTTTTATAATATTATAATTTATAAAAAGTTTATTAGTATTTTTATAATAATTTATAAACAAATATCTTAGTATTTTCCAAATTTTCTCATTTTGTTCAGCATTTAATACAATGTCTGCATTTTGCTTCATCTTTCTTTCATTCTTATAGTATTTATCCTTATAGTATATTTGCCAGAATATCTGCAAAATTCCCAGAGTTTCTGCATTGTATTTCTTGCAAAATTCCGTAATATTTCCTACTTCCTACAAAGTGTCTGCATTTTACAGCAAACATTTTTCGTTTATTATCCAAAATACATACATTTCTCCTGCATGCATGCAGTCTTCTCATTAACCTTACACTTTGAGTTATGTTTTTCCACTACTGGAACTTGAATTACAAGCGTTTTGACAGGAAACATCACTGGAAACTCTAGTTTCCTTTGTTTGGAGCTCGACCACGTGGCGGTTAAGCCTAATCGCTCTTATCTCTTTGTCTCCTCGCGTTTCCACGCAATTTCCCTGGTGTTTTCGCTAATTCTCGCTCGTTGCTACCCTGCCAACAGGTACAGACAACTATTTCAAGCCGGGATGCTGTCAGGGGTGTTCACAACTGCCATCATGGCGCCCGGGGAGAGAATCAAATGTCTTTTGCAGGTATTTAGGCAACACCCTTATTGCCATAAATTTTCCAAACCGCGTCCACCATTTTCTTTCTATGTAAATGAAGTGCAATGTGTTAGAAAAAGGCCAGTATAATCTTCTAACTTCTTTTCTTTCTAAATAGTGGGTTGGGTGTATACATTGTATATATTAAAAAGAAATACAAGAAAGACCGTGAAGAAAAGTGATAATTGCCCCTTTAATTGCTCGTAAAAACTATTGTTTAACTTTGTGCAACTCTAATAACTCCTTTCAAACACGTGTGTTTACACTTTTCAAAGTGTTAAAACTTTTTGAAACGGTATTTATAAAAGGTTGGGTTGTTTTATATTTTTCTGTTCTCCTCTTCATTTTCTTGTCTCATATTTTGATTTATTTAGTGTATATAGGGGCAGGTGAGAGAAGAAGGAGGAGAATAACCACTTTGGGTGGTCCTTTCCTCCTTTATATCCTTTTTTTTAAATTTATATAGGCACAGCAGCAAAAAATAAAATTGCCTTTCAAAAGTTTAAGGGGCTATTTAGATAGAATATAGATAAAAGTTGTGAATGTATATTAACCTAAAAGGGACAAACAACAAGTTTGAAGCACGTGAAAAAGGTGTAATTGCAGCAATAGTGACAAGATAATTTTCTTGAACCACTTTAAGGTTGTTTTACATTTTCAATCTGGAACTTTGAATTTGAAATTTGTAAACTAAATCATTTGCATCAAGTCCAAATTGAATATATTTTTATATACAAAAACAAAATTTAGTAAAGAGACTTTGTTTAGTTTTGGCCCCTGAAATTGTAACAATATTTTAATATAATTACATATTAAAGTAATTATTCCGATTATTAAAGGAATATTTTGAAATTGATAATTGTAATTTAGTTAGTAAATATTAAAAACACAAACAAACCTTTAGTTTAATTAAGTTTAACCTTGTGTTAACTTCTAAAGTATGATTTGTAACAAGAACTGATATTATATAGTGCTACCAAATTAAGAAGAGACTAGTGCCCCGCCCCGCCCCGCCCACAATGAAAGACAGGCCAATTGGCGTACACGACGCTTGCATCGGATATATTGGCCAGTGTGCGTTGTGGGCGGGGCAAGGCGGGGCAATAGTCTCTTCTTGTTTTGGAAACACTTTATAGTTGGTTATTTGAAATGAACTAAATTATTGAAACTGTTTAAGGATTAAAAATTACAATTTTAACTTCATGTTCATTAAACTTATTCTTTAATATTTGATTTGGTTTGAAAAAGTCACACATTTTCGGGGTAGAAAGGAAAATAAGTGGTGATTATTTTCTCTTGTCCTTATTTTTTCTTTCACCCGGGGTTTATTTCCAGATTCAGCATGCTTCTGGGAGCAGTGAGCAGAAATACAAAGGACCCGTTGACGTAATCAAAAAATTGTATAAAGAAGGTGGAATGCGAAGTATCTACAAAGGAACTGCTGCAACTCTCCTCAGAGGCAAGTCACTTATTTATTTATTTATCCTTCAATTCCTCCCAAATTTCCCATAAACCGCACGAAAATCCGCAAATATCATTTTTTAAACTAATACGCCTTTCCAAATCCAAACTCAAAAAAACGATATTTGCTTTATTTTATAGTGAAACCAAAGTAGTAGTATTTGTCTTTGTTAAAATGAAAAAGAAAAGAAAAAAATAACTAGGTTCAGGGAGACGAACCGAACCCGTGATCATGGTAAGAGTTTATGAAATGGCGCTGCTGTTGCGCGGGCAAAACAGGCAACAGCCACTTCCTGTCGACGGCGGCCATTACGCATTCCTCTTTAACGCTTGTTTGTCTCTTATTTCGGGTTGATTTCGGTGAAATAAGTCCAAAAGTGAGTGGAAATCGGGTGTTTTGAATAGGAATTTGCGATACGGCTGTCGCTATGCATCGAAACGGTGTCATCCTTGGCACTTGGGGAGTGAGAACAGGAAGTGAACAGCGACTCGGATCGAGGTCTGTTCTTATAATATTATATCTCTGGGTGAGTGGATTTGACCGCACCGGAAGTGGCCAGTTCCGGGTCGCTTTTATCTTCGGCTAGCAACAATTTCCCGTCCCGACACCGAGTCGGCATCTTTTTTTTTTACGACAGGAATTCACAAATTCAATGTATATAGTCGTACAATCTGGTTTATTAACAAATTCTAAATTGCAATAATGATCATAGTATATATATATTGCGTAGAGGGCTTGAAACCGAAGAAAGGTACATTGGATTATTCGCTAGTGCGCGTTGCATACACTGCGGCAAATAAATAGACTGCGTATTTCTCCTTATTCTTCATCTCAAAGAGCTCTGACAGTAGCAACAAAAAATACAGTATAAGGCAACCGCAAAGTAAAACCTGTGAACTAGGACCATACCGAGAAGAACATACGTAAGTTGTTTGCGCGCCGTATCGCTTGATTATTTTACAAAAATGGCCCTTACAGTCTTCACCGTAAGGCAACCAAAAGACCCCCTCCGTTTCCTTGCTATTTTGGTTGTTGACTAGAAGGTGTCTGTCGTAAGCCTTTTAGGGGCACATGTGATGCGATCGGCGTACCGCGTCCCACACCCTCTTGCCTCTTAATTCTGTCGGGGTTGCGCAGATTAGCCTGGTCCTTGAGGAGGAATAAGGCGACATCAAAGGCTTCTTGGTGTTCGTGGATCCTTCCTTCTTGGATAGGGCCATCGGCGCTGGCTCGTCGGCTAGCCTCGACCACGTGGATAGCGCGGCGCAACCGCAGTTCCATGGGTTGCCCTCCGCTCTTAAGGCATGCGGTGGCAGGGTCAGTGACAGGGGTAGGTGCTGTAGGTGGTTTCCCCTCAGGTCCAGGTGTTTGAGGAGGGGAAGGGCCGCGAAACACTCGTCCGGCAGCTTGCACAACGCGTTATGGGACAGGTCCAGGTTTCGGAGACGCGACAACCCAGCTAGGGCTTTCGGTGCAATACGCCTCAGCCGGTGGCCTCCTGTCACGCTTAGTGATCTGAGGCGGTTATGGGCCCCGTGGAAGGCGTCCGAAGCTATGGCGACGGCTCGGCTGCCGGTTAGGGTCAGCGATCGCAGCGTGCTCAGCCCCTCGAACATCCCTCTCTCCAGAACTTCGTTGTCAAGGCAGGGTAACGAAAGGTGCTTCAGGCGAACCAGTCCGGCAAAAGACAGCTTCATCACGTGAATGGGGGTTCGACCGTCTCCCAGGGTCAGGGTCCTGGTGGAGTTCAATGCGTGGAAGGCGTGCAGGAACACCACTCTGATCGGGTTACGGTCCAAGCGCAGCGACACAAGACGAGCCAAGGGTGGAAAAGTCAGGACGGACACGTCGCTGAGGTTGTTGCCCGCAAGGTCCAGGACCCGTAGTCCTCGCAAGTTGGCTAAGGCAGAGGCATCCACGGAGTTCAGCTGGTTATCAGGGAGTCTAAGGCGGCGTAGCGCGTGGAGTTCTGCGAACGCAAGGGGTGGAAGGGATCGCACGCTGTTCTCTGCGATGGCCAGCTCCTCGAGAGAAGTAAGGCCTGCAAAGAGTTCATCGGGGATGGAGTCTAGATTGTTTCTTCGCAAGTGCAGGCACCGAAGGCGACGAAGTTTTGCAAAAGGGGCCATCGCTAATGCGGTCATATCCACGGTGGTCAGCGACAGGTAACGCAGCTCGGGAAAAGAGCGAAGCGCGTCGGCTCCCAGCGCGAAGTCACGTGCCTGTCCCCAAGCAGGCTTAGCTGAATCGTCCAGATCATCTTCTAGGGCCTCGTAGGCATCGCCGGTGTCGATGTTGTCCATGTCTGCAACATCATCTGATTGCTTATTTGTCGTAGCTGTTGCTTCATCGTTGTCGTCGTTCGTATCAGCCCTGTCGTCAACTTCTTGGTTTGGGTTGTGGCCTCTTCCGCGAACCTCTAAGCCCAGCAGACTTTGCAGGTGGTTCATCTGATGCATGAGGACTACAGGCGGGGAGTCCTCAGCTTGCAATAATGTCAGTACCTAGGATATAGTTAAAAAAAATGCTTTTTTAAGGCTTATAGCTTGGGGATGGTTGTCCAAACATGTGATAGGGTTAGGGTGTAAGCATACCTGCGTGTCTGAAGGTATGTTACGGAAAAACCTCTTCGTGTTGGTACTGGAAGATATTACGCAGACGGCTGCTTTCAGAACCGATGGCTGCTGCGAAACTGAATGGTTCCTCATCCACGGAGCCATCCGGGTGTGTTCCAGGGATGTGCTGTGGCACTGACACTCCTGAGGGCACTCGATGCCCCAGCTGTCGTGGTTTCGGTACCCGTTGCCCAGGTCCTGTCTTGACAACGCTACGCAGACGTTGAGCTGTTGAGGAAATCACATGGAAACAGGACGGAGTTAGGCTTAAGTGCAGGTGTTATCATCCTGGCGATTCATGCTACAACTTGGGAACAATGATGCATCTTGTTAAACTGATTGCCTGGACGTTCAAGATTCACATTGAGGATTGTTGGCTCCAAATCTTAGAGCTTTGTGACTTTTGAATCACAGTGACCGATTGGAGACAAAGTTAGGGTTAAGATGAGGCGTAATCGTCCAGGCAATTCATGCTACAACTTGGGATCAATGATGCATTTTCCTATACTGATTGCCTGGACGTTCAAGATTCGTATTGAGGATTGTTGGTACCAAATCTTAGCGCTTTGTGACTTTTGAATCGCAGTGACCGATTGGAGACAAAGTTAGGGTTAAGATGAGGCGTAGTCATCATGGCGATTCATGCTATAATTTGGAAACTGGATTACATATTCCTAAACTAATCTCGCCCAAGTTCAAAGTATCGATTGAGGAGTACTACTACCAAATCCTAAAACCCTTTGACTACTGCAACATGATGGATGACTGATACGGCAGCATACCATGCCGCTGTCGTTGCGACGATGAAGGCAAGGCATGGAAGCGGAATAGTAGTTCTTAACATAGTGCGAATTATACTTGAAGGATGAGGGTTTGTGAAACGTACCACGATGGTTGTTTGCACTTACCGTTAGCAATGTCATCGCGAGAAGCGTCAACGTCTGCCGGCAGCGCACAGGGGGATCATCCGTTGGCGACATTGTTTGCTCGTACCCCTGGAAAGGTGAAAATTCCTCACACCTGTACGGTTATGTCGGCACTAAAGCGTTTATTTGCACATACTTATTTACGAAAGAACCTATTTGCACGTGGCACCTTTCATTTCGGCGTGTTTTTTTTTACGGGTGTATTGCCATTATTTTTAGCCCTCGGCCGACTTCCCTGCGAGAATGTTTACCTTTTCCATCACTCAAGCATTACATTGCTACGCATTTCGTACTAGTTTCTATTGATGTGCCCTAGATTCTCCGCAGACAATGCCCAGATGCATCTGTTTGCGGAGCTCCCATCATATATTGCTATTTTTAAGCGTCAATTCGTTTTCATCAGTTAAGTTTGCATTTAAGCTCCTCCCCCGGCAACGCCCAGTTATGCCCACAGGTGGTGTTAAAAATGAGTGGGATGGGATTAAAAAAAAGTTCAGCTTGTTAATATAGGCTAATTATCAAGAACGCCCCGCCTTGGCTCCTCCCACGGCTCCTCCCTCCTTGCACCATTGGTTGGAGCCGTAAGTTCACACAGAAATTCCAGTTTGGAGAGAAGTAATTTTTAAATTACGTATGTACATTATGGGAGTGGCCAAAATGCTCCTCCCCCTCTCCCCGAGCCCCGCCTTCGCTCCTCCCAAGTCTCCTCCCCTTTGCACCATTGGTTGGAGCCGTAAGTTCACACAGAAATTCCAGTTTGGAGAGAAGTAATTTTTAAATTACGTATGTACATTATGGGAGTCGCCAAAATACTCCTCCCCCACTCCCCGAGCCCCGCCCTGTTCGTAACGCCCATTTCCGGCATTTTAATCACATCAAATCGGTATTTACTGAAATACCAATTGAAGTTTTTGCAAAGTCCCCGCCCATTACCACACAAAACACGCCCACTTGTATTGTACTCTTCCCTCTCCTCCATTTTTGACCAATAACTGTGTTGTGGGTTGGGCAGAAGGTGTGGCAGTCCCCGCCCATTACCGCACAGACACGCCCACTTCTATAGTGCTCTTCCCTCCATTTTTGACCAATAACTTTGTTGTGGGATGGGCAGGAGGCGTGGCAGTCCCCGCCCATTACTCCTCCCGGATCTGCTGTTCTTTCTAACTTTATTGGTTTAATCGTAATCCAAGGGAAACAGGGCGGGGCTTGTGTCCTGTCATTTATCTCAATTAATACATAACATTCAGGGCTCATCCTTAAAGGCATGTTGTTACTGAAAAATGTGGGGGTCGTTTATAAATTACGTTCAAAGGTTGTCCATTATTTATGTTGGTAAAATCTGATTCTTTTCAGTTATTTTTTGGTTAATTCTTTTTGGATGAATGAAACACATCAAAGTTCATCGGTCTCGTTGCTTTTCCTGTTATTAAACTTTACATTTAGGCTTTTACTCATTGAATTGAATGGAATTTGGAAACTTTTTATTGACATTCTTTTACAACTTGCCAAAAAAGCAATTGAACGACAAAACAACACCTAAATTTCTTTTTTTTTATTGTTTGTTGCCGTGCAGGATATCCCATTTTCACTCTTGAAATACCTCAAAAACCTGTCAAAAACCGCACACAAAAACCACGAAATATTTGATGGTTTTGGCGCCAAGATGGCGGCTGCCTTTTCTTTTTTCTTTCTTCTATTGTACACTTAGGGCCTTGTTGTTTGCCTTGTTATTTGGCGTTGAAACAAGCCAGTAAATCAGCACTGAGCTGTTTTTTTTCCCCTTGCAATTTTACTTTGGGACCTTGTTAGCCACGCCCACTCAGGTCACCGGTTTAGGGCTCGTTTCCTCTTGTTTACTGCAGATGGCGCTTTTTTCCCCCCAGCAAACTTAAGTACATATACTCGGGGCAAAAACTGTGTAATTATGTATCTTAATTATAATTCCTGTTATAATCAACTCACTTATGAATTCATCCCTTATGTAGTTAACTAATTTGTTGGAATTATACAACTTAATTAGGTTTCTTTACAATTAAAACTTAATACCCCTTTACATCTTTTTGAAGTCTGTCTCTGAAATGCCCTTATCTTTACGCAGGTTTCGACATTAAATTCCTGATTAGTGTAGTTATAATAACCCTTTAAGGCCCTAATTAAAAGCTGATTGTAAAGTTTATCAAGTTGAATGCTGGATATCGAATTACATTTAGATGACAATTAAACGAACTTAATCTAATATTTGAACTAAAAAAATAGCCCTACATTTGATATTTAATTTCATTTACTATATACACTAATTAGATAGTTAATTTTAAGTGGGGAAAACAGCAAACTGTTTTGAATTAGATTGAATTAGATACAGGATCAATGCAGAAATGGAGCGAGGAAAAATGCCATTTGCAAATTACGTATTTAAAGATATGCAAGAGCGTAGTTTGGAAAAGTGACTTACGGTGGCGCTGGGTGCCGTGTCGTCACGGACGGCGCACCATACCGCGAAAGTTCCAGCTTAATCCCGTTGTTTTCTCCAGTAATCTGTATTAATAAGTTAACAGTGGACAGGCAAAAGTACTAAGTAGTAGTGTCCAATGTGGTTTTCGAAAGAGGACTGTGAGCGCCCACTTTGCTGCCGCGTCTTTTATATGAAGCGCCGCCTGTGGCGCGCATGCGCACTACTCCCTTCGTGTAATAACACCCTCCCTCCTCCTCCTCCTCCTGCTATAACTCCTGTACTGTACCACAGCTTCCGCTTCCGGTCTTCCTCTCCTGCAAATACTGTATAACGCTTATTTTTCGCGTAACATTAATTTTCGCGAATTTCGCGACCATCCAAAAATCGCGAAAATATATTCCACGCGAACAATTTCCTAACCTGGTAACAACCAATGCTGTGCTGCATTTTCCTAGGGTGCTCTGGGAATTACACCTTTCCTCGATTACAGTACTTAATTACTGAACAAGGAAGTAAATTCCCCCTCCCCTCCTGTCCTACAGTACTTAAGTACTTAATAAGAAAGGGATGTTTTTATTCCTGAATTATTCCACAACTCGCCGTTTCTCAGAAAACACATGCAGAGAGAATGGAAAATACAGTAATTTTTTTTGACCCGATAAATTCGCGAAATATAATCCTCGCGAATATACTGTTCGGGGTAAATTCGCGAAATTTGCTGCCCGCGAAAAATAAGCATTATACAGTAAGCTTGACATTTGACCATTTCCCCTCCCTACAGCGCCACCTACTGGCTATTTTTATAACTACATAGAACATGTAAAGTTTAGCTCTGAAATGCGATTTTTGTGCCGAATGTCCACCAGTGGACATTATTACACTTCATTGAGAATCTATATCAGTTTTTAATTTGTAATCTTGAATAAAATTAAGAATTTTGAATAATTTCTGGTTATATAAGAATGTGGTTATTCTTTGTTGATGTTTCTTAAGACATACTATACCTATATATGCAATTCACCGAATTTGCTGTTTATTGCGTGATCTGTTTCGTGTCACTCTGAATTCCTGAGTGGTTACCTTTGTATATTTCTTTTTTTTCTAACCCTTTTGTAGGCGATTTGCATTTCCAATGTATTGACTTACGCCCTAGCAGACGCCCACTTAGTCTACAGCGTATGGCTGCCGCGTGTCAAAAGGGCGTAAGTTGATAAGCGATTTGAAAAATTCACCAACCTGAATCATTCTCCATTTTGAAGTGACTATATATTATTACAAACCGAGTCTTAGGTCATTCTGGACCTCACATTTAGGGGTTGAAAGAGCAATTATCGGATTTTTAAAGCAGTAATTAAGAATGAGAATGAGGATATGCTTCGAGGCAAATTGTTTCCCATTTTTTATCTTCAATAATTTTGTCAGAAATTTTACTGCGCATGGTTCATTATTTGCGCATGAAGTTAGCGATGTTGTTTGTTCGGCATTTTGTGGGCAAACATTAGTGTTTTTGGCCTCTTTAGTACGACTTCTTTTTTGTTGTCTTGTGTTGTGTGTGAGCAAAAGGTTAGGTATTTCGATCTCAACTTACGCCCCTTCCATCTTCGCTTTACGGCTAAGGTGAACGGCGTGCCGCGGCAACAGGGGCGTTAGTGGTTATTTATTCTTATTTCGACTCCTTTTTTCGTGTTTGCTCTAAATTTTTTACCCACACTATGTTTTGAAATCCGTTTGCTCTCTCCCCGAGTGCACAATGCTGTCATGTTTTTTCCCCTTCTTGTTTCCTTTTACGTGTTTGCCCAATTTCTTGTGGGCGAACGAGATGCCATTATTGTAAATTTTCACACTTACGCCCTTTTTGCACTTGAACCTGCGGCCGATAAGCACGTGAAACGCAATCCAAGAGGGGCGTAAGTTGCCAATTCCGCCCACGGATCGGTTTTTTGTGACTCGAAATTACACGTCAACCGGTGTTTAAACATGAACAAAAGTTGACAAAACGCAACTTCCCTTGCGTTTTAATACCTTAAAAAGAACGATTAACGGATCTTTTGTCGGATTTGTAGTGTATTGTAATACTTTACTTTCCGCGTAATGGACGCAACGGTCGCCATTTTCGAACGTTTTCAAAAAAACTTTTGTGATAAGCGGTTATCAACAAAAATGGCTGTTTTTGGTCTTTCACTGCAAAGTATGCAACTACTCCATTGAGAGTTTGAAGCTAGAATTGTCATTTTCCTCAACAATGCGTTATTTTTGGGGCCCTTTATTTTTTCAAATTGGCGCCGTCTCTGCCGCCGTTCGATTTTTCGAATGTTTCTTGTATCTTTCGAATCTCTCGCATATTCGATGTGCAAAACAATCTCTCAATCTTGTTGAAATTCCCCCTATTGAAATGGTAACTGCGGAAACTGGGTTATCGTAATCTCTCCTTTTTTTCCCTTCATCCTATAAAATGGCAATCTGATCGATCGATCGAAGGAAATTTCGCCATTTTGTCGAAAACGTTCGATACGCGCCATCTTGGATCTGTGGGCAAACCGCCGTTCTGATAACATCCATATAGTAGTGTAATAATAACGAATAAGGGTCCTTTTTCCCCCCTCCATCCTTATCCCATAATGGCTATTCCCCCCTTTTGGCCAGATCAAGAGAAGCCGCAAATTGTCGGGAAACGCATTTCTTGTCACATTCCTTCCTCGCAAGACAAATGCCTAATGGCGGCCATTTTGAAAACGGCCTAAACAACCCAATGACATGTTTTTATTTTTCCGTGCAGATGTTCCTGCCAGTGGAATGTATTTCATGACCTATGAGTGGCTGCAGAGAGTTCTAACACCTGCTGGCAAAAGGTATTACATGTGCAAGAAATAAAGTTTACATTTTTTGTACAGGTCATCACATTCTGAAATGCCCTTTTTCCCCAATAAAACTTATCCAATAGAGACCCAAAAACTGTTATTAGGACCACTTGTGGATTTTAACCACACATCTGAGGACCTAAACCACTTTTCATTGCCCCCTAACGTTAGGTCCAACTCCAAACACAAAGCAATTTAGTAATGGTACTAGAGAATATCGATATAGTATCGATAAATACCGAACATATCGATATTTCTTGGTTTTTGAAGACTACATAAATTGTACCAAAATAAGCAAATGCCATCAAACTTTCTTTCACTTGAAAGAAATAGATTGTAATGTTTGATCATTTTCGATAAAAAAAATCTGTATATCGATATTTTAACAATGTCGTATTTCAATATCGATATTTTAACAATATCATATCTCAATATCGATATATTCCGATATGATATTTGATTTCCAACATATTCCAAGTCCATTGTATGGATATCTTGTTTTGATTTGCTTCTTTCCTCATTTCCCTTTAATTCAGTTAAGATGTAGTGCATATTACACCAACGATATGGTATCGATATCACCGAACATATCGATATTTCTTAGTTTTTGAAGACGACAAATTGTACCAAAATAAGCCAATGTGTTCCAACTGTCTTTCACTTTCAAGAAATAGATTGTTATGTTTGATCATTTTAGATACAAAAATCGATATTTTAACAATATCGTATTTCAATATCGATATATTCCGATACGATATATCCAACATTCCAAGTCCATCGGATGGATAGGCCTATCTTGTTTTGATTTGCTTCTTTGCTCATTCCTCTTTAATTCAATGAAGATATAGTGCACATCACACCATTTTTCATGGGTTTTATAATAAAATCAATCACCTGTGTTTCCTATAATTGGTTTTTATTGTATTTTGTTTTGTTTTCGAAGCCGTACAGATATGAGTGTCTGGAGGACGTTGTTTGCTGGTGGCATGGCTGGCATCTTCAACTGGTTGGTGGCCATTCCCCCTGATGTCTTGAAATCTCGATTGCAGACAGGTTTCATTGCTATTTTCCATTACTATTATATTATACAGTACTATATTACTTTATACTTTGCAGTTGCCTGACCCCTTTTTAACATACGCAATCTCCATAAGACCACTTGTAAAGACAAGCTGCTAACTCATTGATTTCATTCCAGATAAAACCCAATTTTTTGAATAACATCCTTTTTGTTACTTGTCATATTGACATCCATCAAAATTTACATTTGAAGCTGTTGATGATATCAATTTGGGACGTACATATGAAGATTAATCTGGGAAATATGTAATGTAAACTGCGTTTTGAAATTTAATATCTGCGCATTTTGAACATTTTGAACAGACAGCTACTTGACATCACTTAATGAAAGTGTTAATAAAAATAGATAAAAGTACAACTAAAAACAGTTGGCTTATTATATTACAGTCCTCCCTCGATAATCCGGCCCTTCGATTATCCGGCGGTTTTTTTTGGCCTTCCTCCTGAAATTGTTTTAGTAAACTTGTCGGGAGGTAAATAGAGATTTCAATCTTAAGAATTTCTGTGCGTTCACAAAATCTGAAATTATGAAAAATATCTGCAGACTATAAATATATGTTCTGCTGAAAATCTGCAGTCGCATCTGAAAATATACATTTTCTGCAGATAAATATTGATTTCTGTAGATAATTTACAAAATTATAAAAATTGCTGTAGATTTTCTGCAGAAATTAATGTTTTTCTGTAGAAAATCTGGGGTATTGTTACAAAAGAAGTAAATTTGTTATTAATTTGTACTGTTTTATACCTTAAACCTTCAATACAAATGTGTAA
>WWPM01025346.1:0-11616 GCA_023279145.1 Glomeris maerens | reverse complement strand
TCTGCAGAACATCTACAGAAAAACACTGATTTCTGCAGAAAATCTACAGAAAAATATTCATATCTGCAGAAAGTCTACAGAAAAACACTGATTTCTGCAGAAATTGTCCAGAAAAACATTGATTTCTGCAGAAAATCTACTTAAAAACATTCATTTCTGCAGAAAATCTACAGAAAAACATTCATTTCTGCAGAACATCTACTTAAAAAGATTCATACCTGCAGAACATCTACAGAAAAACTGATTTCTGCAGAAAATCAACATAAAAACCTTGATTTCTGCAGGCAATTTCCAGAAAAACATTGATTTCTACAGAAAAACATTTATTTCTACAGAAAACCTACATAAAAACATTCATTTCTGCAGAAAATCTACCGAAAAATGTTGGTTTCTACAGAAAAACATTCATTTCTACAGAAGAACATTCATTTCTGCAGAACATCTACTTAAAAACATTCATATCTGCAGAACATCTACAGAAAACTATTCATATCTGCAGAACATCTACAGAAGACACTGATTTCTGCAGAAAATCTACATAAAAACATTGATTTCTGCAGACAATTTCCAGAAAAACATTGATTTCTACAGAAAAACGTTTATTTCTACAGAAAACCATTTATTTATGCAGAAAATCTACTTAAAAACATTCATTTCTGCAGAAAATCTACAGAAAAACATTCATTTCTACAGAAATTCCTATAATTTTGAAGATTATCCGCACAAATCAATATTTATCTGCAGAAAATGTAGCAGCATATTTTCAGATGCGACTGCAGATTTTCTACAGAAAATACATAAAAAGTTTGCAGATATTTTTCAGAATTTGAAATTTTGTACAAATATTTGTAGACTTTCTACATATTATTTTCAGTCACTGCAGAAACCACAATTTAAAATTTCAGCATAAATAATAGAAACCGAGTGAATGGAGTAAATTCTGTCAGCATAAATGTGCAGAAATTTTCCAGATTGAAATCTTTATTTACCTCCCGACAAGTTTAGTAAAAAATTTCCAGGAGGAAGGCCAACTTACATTTGGTTTTAAATACGTAGTTACAAATTATACGGGCTTTTATTAGTAAAAAAAAACAATAAGGTGATATTTTCCGCGTCTCGTTCGCAGTCGATTCACGATTTGTTTCTTTTTGTAAAAACAATACAGGTGACAACATGCTGTTCTGCAATCTGCACGGACCGAAGAACCCGACCGAAGAAGTGTTCATAAAACACGTGGGTCACAATAACTACCAGGTGAATTACCAGATCAAGGACCGTGGCGAATACGTCCTCGTCGTCAAATGGGGCGAAGACCACATACCCGGAAGTCCTTTCAGAGTAGAAGTGGCTTAGAAACTTAAAAAAAGGTGGTTTGGTTACCAATATTGAAAGGAAAATCAAACACGAAATCATCCTTTTTATTTTCCTTCCAAAAAAATAATAATAACACCCCGTAAGTGAAAACCGTATAAAACATAAAACAGCCGCGGCTTTTTTGAGACCGCGGCCGTATTCGTGTGCCATGTTTTTGTTTTTTGGAAATATATTTTGAAATTTAATCGTAATAATTTTTGAAGTAGTCTGTATGGAAAGGTTGGTGCCAACTGCCAAAATATTTCGATGATTTGAAACCTTTTCAACACGGGCCACTTTTATATATTTTTGACTTCTAGACGCGAGCTTTTGCACACGTAGGGAAAGTTTCGAAAAGTTTTCACCCATTTATTCCTGCCAATTTAAGAAAAAGCAAATTTCTACCTATTTGAAATATTATAGGATTGTTCTGATTTTTAAAACGAAGTGGGGGGGATTTTAAAAATTTGAAAGTGCAATTTTACGGTTTGACGAATACCGAGTGAAAGAAAAGAGATTTATTAATCGTGCTTTTTATTTTCTTGCCAATTTTTTTCCTATGCAAATTCAGACATATATAAGACTAAAATGTGAAATTTAATGCTATTATTTCCGATAATATTTGTTAATAATGACAGCTGATTGAGGAGAAACAAACTAAAACGAATCTTTGCGCTTCTTTTCAGCCTTTTTGCTAAATTAATCGGGGATTTTGTTTTGAAATTAAGGGATTATCACGAGTCGAGTGCTTTTCCGTGTTTTCTCTTTATTATTAGGGCTCAAATAAATATTTAACAACGTTTCATTACTGAATTATCTCAATGGAAAATGCAAATAATCCTTAATTATAGTGAATTAATTAATCGCGGCGTAGGAAATTTTAATTGCAGTACGAAGGAAGTTTGCAAGTGCAGTTGCTGACTGTTGGAGGTTGTGGTGTTGGAAATTGGCGAAGAGCAGAAATTGCTTTGTTTAGGACCATAAGACCGTTCCTCGCGGTCCTAACTTGAACCTCGGCGTATTCGCCGATAACTTCTCGGAACGCCTTCACGCGATGCCGATGGAACATCTTAATCTGAAAGGAAATTATTTAAAATATGAGGTACAATATGAATTATAGTTTTTCTTTGAGGGGAAAAACCTCTTGTCTGGCAACATCGGAACACTCCTCGAATGCCCTTTCAGCCTCCAATTTGGCAGTCTCTGCCTGAAAATGGAACAAAACCTCAATTAAGACTTTTTGTTTTATCTGTAAATTGTTGCTATCTTTATTTCCAGATTGATTGTGAAGAATAGATATTGATTGAATCAGAAATAATGAGTGAATTCAAATGATAACGTTCGATCTTCATAACGGACATTCGAACGTTTTTGAATCTTAATAGGCTCCGCCCCTTGACAACATCATATTGGCAACACCTGACATTCAAAATTCAAATGATAACGTTCGATTTTCATAACGGACATTCGAACGTTTTTGAATCTGAATAGGCTCCACCACTGACAGCATCCTATTGGCAATACCTGACATTCAAAATTCAAACAAACGTTCCATCTACGTATCGGCCAATGAGGTTGTTTCGAATTTCGGTACGAGCAGCTCGATTGGGCAGCGGCATAGTGTGTGGCGGTCGAAAGTACCGAATTTTCCCCGCCCTCCCATTGCTATTGGTCGATGGGAAAAACTCAACAGTTGCGCTTCATTTTGTCGGCGAAATTTGAACTGCCGAAAAAATGGGATCAAGACCGCCGCTGTTCCCGAGAGATATCTACAATCTTTCAATCGGCCACAGCAAGGTAAATAAACAAGTGTCATTATAATTATTGTGAATTTGTGGGAATTGAAACCAATTTTGCGGTTGAAATTTCCAATGACTGAACAAGTGTGTTGCATCGAATCGAAATGAGAGCCATTGTGGCTTGTTATATTTATATCCCATTCAACAATAACCTCTTTTATGTAACAGTTATGTTGGCAAATGACATGCAATTCCAGCCATGATGTAACAATCGCAGTTTTATGGGCCAAATGCTGTAATTTTCCCCAAAAAATTCCTTTCATATCATAAAAATCATAAAAATCCAATTTTTTTGTGAATTAACTGATACATTGTAATGTATTTTAACCTGTATTGAATTTCACAATGCAGTTTACTGATGTGTGACTATCAAACATTGTAATATATATCGCAATAGTATTTTTAATTCCACTACATAATTGATAGATTAAAATTTCACAATTTGGTGAGTAAAATTTGACAAAATCGGATTTTGCAATTCAACACCGCATTCAAAAATTGAAAATTATATTATAATATACATATACATGTCTGCAAAACAATCCTGATTTGGTTTTGTGATACAAACATGATTGTTCTTTCAAAGGACAATGCTTGAAACAAAAAAAAAACAAAAACAAACCCACCAAAGAATGTCTTCTTATATTTTTCAGAAACAAATTGGCATTGTTATGATAATGATCATTTCCCATATTTAAATGTGGTTATTGAACTCTGTATCCACACACAAATAATTGCTATAAACTCAATTTTAAATACACAGTAAACGTGACAATGATATTGGATATAATCTTATGCAAATAACTTATATGTATATAAATCAAAACCAAAGTTAGTTACTTATAATCTCTCGTTCAAGTCACTGCAATCACATAAAACATTAAAATGTCTCACATTTAATAAGAAAAACTACGAAATAATAACTTAAACCGGTCTCATCAAGATACCATTTATTTTAAGTCGTGTGTAAATATAGGAAACATTTGTATTAGCTGCTTCAGCTTGTTTAGTACAAATGTTTCCCGCTAGGGGGAGACACTGAGATTAAATGGCTGCTGGTATCTACATAACCTGGTTGATAATTCATTAATTAGTTCATATAATATGGTATTATTATCGGATTTTATAGAAGATTATGCGAATAATGTAGTTTACGGAGCTAAATTAAATAAAAATAGTAATCCATTTGTATCTGCGTGTTGTCAGTACGTAATGACACAAAGAAACGGCGGCCATCTTGGACAAAACACTGGCTGGCGGCCATCTTGCACACTGCTCTTGTAACTTTCAAAGCTTTTGAGTAGAAACGGTGTATTCTTATGGTGCCCCAACATTATGCAAGTGTTCCCAGGGCCCCAGGTCTAGTCATATGAGCTGTTCGTTGTTTGAGGACCAATAGATGAGTTCTCCTTTCTTGACACAGTCCAAACCGGACGTGTGACCAGAAGGGTGATTCTGGTAACGTGGGTTCCGTCCCAGAGTGGAGGAACTACTGCCACCATCGGACACCGCTTCATTGCACGATGCTGGTGCCTCAGTCACATTGGGCCCCTGTCCCGCCGCGATGGGACTGTGGTGGTCGTACAGCAGAAAGGGCAGTTTCTCCCTTCGTACGAACCACAGGTTCTGGGGCTTTACGGGGGACGATTCGTTCGTTGCCGAACGCCGGTGGGGCTTCCTACCGGATGTCCCCGGAACAGGCCCGTTGCCCGGTGTTGCTGGCGGTAGCCCCGGCACGAAAGCGTGGTGGGTCTTCTCTAGCCAGCTGACGGTCAGGTTGCGGGACTCCTGCAGTTGCTCCAGGGCCCTTTGCCGTTGCCGGACCTTGCGGCAGCGGAGGACGGTGACCACGACAACGAGGCACGTGATGGACACCGCGCAGCACACTCCTACCAGGATGTAGGATAGCTTTTCGGCATTGGACGTTGACGCTGGCACGGTGTCCCCGCGGTGTTCCTCTCGGTCCTGGAACTCCCTGCCGGACCGTAAGCCGGTCCTGACCTTTGTGGGGCTCTCGGCAGCAACCGCTACGAAGCCCCTGTCGGTTTCACGGCCCCGCGTAACGTTCGCGAAGACTTGGGCCGTGGTCTCTCTCAGTAGAGGTCTCAGTATCGTGTTGTCGCGGTCGTTCACGGGTCCGTAGCGGTTCACGTATGTCCTGTACGGCGTAGTGGTTGTACTTGGGGCCTTGGGCACCTTGGGCACCTGCGTGGTTGTAGTGGTCGTTATCTTTGGGGCTACCGTGGGTTCAACGACAGACCCAACTGGTCGTGAAGTTGGCCTGGCGATTGGGGCAGTTGTAGTTGCCACTCGCAATGTTGTTGGGGCTTCTGTCAGCGGAGGGACTTCGGTAGCGGAAAGGGCTTCGCGGGTTGTTGTTGTTGTTGTTGTCGTTGCTGTTGTTGTCGATGGAGATTTGGTGGTGGTCCTTTGCCGGCTGTTGAGCCGCCGTCGAATAAGGATCTTGGGAAGTGCCCTTCTTGGGGCTTTTGGTGTTGTAGTTGTAGCGGTAGCGGTTGTAGTAGTGGTAGTAGTAGTTGCTGCCGTGGTTGTTGTTGTAGTAGTTGTCGTACCCTTGATTTTCTGGGGCACTTCCCAATCACTGAACCACTCGGATGCAGTGACCAATTCCACTTCCTCCGGTGGATGTTCGTCAAGGGTCCTACTCCTATGTGCCCCAGAGTCTCCTCTTCCTCCTCCGAAGTCAGACGCAACCACGAAGGAGAATGTATCCGGTGGCTTTGGTGGTGCCGTAACTATGTCCACATCTTCGTATTGGTGGCCTTCACCTTCAACTACACTGTCAAGGTCAAAGGCCCTTGATCTCTGACGAAGAACGGGGGATGCAACGGGCACCCAGGAAGACTCCGGTGACGTGGAGGTCGTTGGATCGTCTTCCAGTTGCTTTTCCTTGAGGGCAGTGTTGGATCTTGGCAGTGCCCTTGCAAAAGCCAGAGTCGCGATTAGGACCATCAATTGGGACCGTTTCATGGTGGGTGGTGTTGAGGAGGGGCTTTCGAGTCGCCCTCGGCACCGGCATGTGCCGTGGGGGCGCTTTCGCAGGGAACAACAGCCACTTTCTCACACAACCGAATGCAGAATGAACAGAATTTGGCAAAGCCGAGGGAAAAGTTGAGTGGAGGGGGCGGGGCGTAGGGTCGCCACGCCCTCTTCGGAGGCCGGTCACCCAATGGGAGCGCGTCTTACGTGGTCGCTTTTTCAGGTTGAGGGGAAGTTTGGGGAGAATAATAAGGCACGCGCAACAAAGGAAGGACGCGTCCACTTCTGCGAAATGCGAGGGGTGGGAGCGTCCAATTACTGTACCTTTGTTTGCCTTAGATTTTGCTGCACTTCTGCAGAACTTCTACAGGTCTGGAATAGTCCGTTGCTACTAGTGTTTTTTATTTTAAGAAACTGAGAAGAACTTTTTTTGGTTTCTGTCTCGGAAATTATAATAAATTGTGAACATGAATACAACTTCTATTTAATAATCCTAACTAACAGTATGTATGCCTTCTGCTGCATCACATCTGCAGATATTTTGCAAACCAGATGTTATTTATACGGGTAATTAGATGAATTTTGCAAACACAAATTCCAAGGAATGGTTTAAAATTTAACTTTTCAGTTTGTATACTTTTGCAGATCATTTGGTAAAGATTCTGCAGTATATCTGCATACATTATGCAGTAGTTTATATTTCCAAATTTAAAATATTAATGTATACACTCAAGTTTCATTTTTGTAGACATTAAAATGTAATTTTTGCAAACAAGGACAAGATAATTGGACGTCCCCCTTGACCTCTCGAACTTCTTTCTTTACCTGTTGAATTAGTCATCGCAATGGACTCGTCCAGTTCCGGGACACGGCATGTTTAATAATACATATTTCCCTGCTGAATGTGTATTTGTAGTATAGGATGTGTAGGATGACGTCATCATCGCCATTGGCCTCGTTTCCTTCCCTTCCCCAAAATGGCCGCCTGGACCCAAGATGGCGTCTCCCAACACGGAACATAATGTATATAAAGGTTTTGTGGGTGTGACCTGATGACCCTACACGACCGGGTAATCTTTTTTCTCTCAACTTCCGGAGACGTTTTTCGTCTTCGAAAAGTTAAGAAAACAGTTGGGTTTGTGACGTCATGCTGCTCTTATGCTTGGACAGGTTCAAAAAAAAGCATGCTTATTCAAGTGGAATAGATTTTATTTTCCCCATCGCATTTCACGATGACTATGCAGTTTGTTATCTGTTCAACAACAAAATGGCGGCGTTACTGAAGAGGTCAACGCCTTGACCACTGGCTAGTTTTGGCTATTGTAACCAGTTCAACTGTCTGTCTACTGCAATAATCTATTTTCGGACAAAACTCGTTGTTTGGTTTGAATAGAAATTCCATTTTTCACGTGGGCGTGGTCGTAAATTTGCGGATGACGTCATCTGCGCCCCCCTTAAGGCAAACCCGAAACGGGTGAATCCCCCTCAACTTTGAAACCAAGAAACCCTATAGAAGGTCAATTCTGGTGACGTAATCGCCCAAAGAGAGAGAAAGAAAAAAAATTACATTGTTACATTCTTACACCCACATTGGCAATTATCTTCCAGAAAAATTAGTATTTTATTCAATAAGTAAGAAAAAACGCTGTTGATTATCGAACATCTCTATTCTGAATCAACAGCTATTCCAGCGCGCCACCTGGTGTATTAAGCGAGGCCTAACTAGTCGTGGTAGTATGTGGAAGTATGGTATTCCAAATGCCCAATACGATTGTGACGTCATAACGGTGCATTTGCCACCGACACGAAATCATTGTGACGTCATCATTGTGATTCGTCCCTGATTGGCGATTGCAAAGGTTGGCTTATTGCCTGCTAACTGTACTAGCTTTCCCGTCAGCCAATCAGCGACGAGCCACCATGATGACGTCGCAATGCGTTTTGTGCCGGTGACAAACGCACCATGACGACGTCACAGTTGTGCTGGGACTGCGGAATACTCCTCTGGCACTAACCATACTTGAGCACTTCAAAGATGGAGAAAGTGGCTAAAATAAAATAAAAAAAATTAAACAAGTCGAAGGTCTGCGTGGATTCTTGAGATATTTTGCCCAACATAGTAGTTAAATCGGTTTATTGTTTTTCCTGTGAAAAACGCCAGATTTTTACTGTTTTATTCCCCATGCAGTGCGTGACTGAAATGTAAAAAAAGGGTGAGAAGGAAGAAAAAAAATGGCAGTCGAAGAAATGTGATGGATACTGAAACGAATGTCCTTCTATTATTATAGTTCCACGTGTGAACATTGAAAATAAGAAACAGACACGTTACACGCCCTTGTCCTCGATAAAAATGCGTTCGCTCTCGGTCGTTTTGCAATTTAAAAACAAAAAAAACGAAGGCAATGACCAGCTAGGCAGCGCTTAGAAAAAGATGCGATATAGCCATCTTGGATTTCGTTCGAAAGCGGCGCGTTCGGCGGCCATCTTGCAAATGGAACGTTTTCCTATATACATCGCAATTCGCTCGTTTTCCCGCCATTTCGCGCAATTATAACCAACAACAAGCTTCGTGATGTTAAATTATAGGGATGTGCTGTTATATAGTTCACTTATATTCGTTTAAGTTATTATAAAAAGCTTCTTGGACCGTATATAAAAACAATTCTTTGTGTATCCACTGACCCGAACCTAAGCCTTTTCCCTCACTGCGAAATTGCTATTTAATTCATTTAATAATTGCACTAAGAATATATAACAAGTTCAACAATTTACAAGTTAATGAATAGTTGTCCTTTTATATTTGCCAAAAGTCATACAGCCTCAAAATTCGCATAATATTTGCATTTTGTGGATATAAGTATGCTTTTGCACTCACCAAGTCACGCTTGTTACCCTTAGCCTTGTCCAGAACCTTGTTGGAATTCTCATATTCCACCATTAAACACATTCTTCTGAACAGCATATCCTGCAATTTTGAACAAGAAATAACATGCTAATCACGTATACACATCAATATGCATTTCAATTCAAATGTCCATGTTTTTTATACCTCTTCGGCTTTGATATGTCTCGAGAACAAGTTCAGGCTGATGCCCATGCTGTTGTCTATTGCGAACGAATGGTCCTCTAGCGTGTGCTGCAAAAAAAGCACCAGTGTCCACCGGTGGACATTAGGCACATCTCACGTTTGTTATTGCTGTACATTTTAATTACATAAAGTGTAATGTTTAAACATGCTTAAAAAACAAAAACAACTATCATTGTAATCGCGTGAATCCTTTCCATGCAAAGCGCTTTATTGGAACTTCAAGTCTAAAAATGGACACAAGAGGGCGCCACTACTGCCATTGCACATGCTTATATAGGCATTTTGCACCAAAAAAATGTGAATTGTACAAAGGAGTGTAAATTCAAACCAAGAATCACGTGCAGCGTAACTTTTTTCGTTGTACTGTAGTTTAGGTTCCGGAAATACTCACTAGATGGTGTTCTGGCGTTTTGTTTATATTCATCCAACGATAACATTGAATACATACATGCGTACAAAATGCAGTTTTATGATAATAAAGTACAAAAAAACGTCTACCTTAAAATCCTCCAATCTTTCCGAAAAGCGTATCATTAACCTGCAAATGGAAAACGGGGAATTTGTATTTTATATACACTGACCTTATTATTTACAGTGAAATAAGTTGACCACTGCTAAAAAGCAATATATACTATCTAGTACAAGGATAAGAATGATATTTCTTTCGCAATAAATAATGCTTTAGGATATTTATGAAATGAAATTAATTGGCACAAAGTAAATAAACAAAAAAAAATTGCGGTACAGCTTCAATAAAGACGTTCAACTTGTGCAAATTTACTAGATGAAGGTGACCTGACATGGCAATTTTCGACATTTTTAATATTTATGAAATTTGAAGGAAATATATTCCACATGATGTGGAACCTTCCTGCCAATTTTCAGATTTTTCTGTGTAGCCATTTTCAAACTGTGAGCAGTTGAATCAGCTACAGTGGACTGACAGTTAGCAGGTTTAGGTAGGGAGATACACCTGCCAAGTGTCAAATTTCTACATGTATGGGTGCCATCTGTACCAGTAAAATAATAATAATTTTATTAAAAAAAATCCAACCAAAAAATAGTTTCCTTATTTTGTGGTGATTGTTCTACGGTGTCATTTTCAGGGCATGTTACAAACCTTGCCAGGTCACCTTTTTAACAGCAAATGTCAACTTTCGAAAACATTTACTTATGAATTATTCCGTTGTAACCGTCATTGGTGCCGAGTCCGAGATTGAGAGCGGTGGAAAGTTGCGCCAACGCGATGCTTATCCCTTCGTTTCAGAGAATAACATTTACACCACTGATACATACCGTTAAATCTCCCCAATATTCACTTACTCTGTTCGGAATAAACCATCTTGTTGAAATTCTTGAAAAAAATAAGAAGTTTTGAGGAAATTTCCTCGTATTTTTCGAGAAAAATTCATTTTTACTTCCGCTTATAATAACTAACCTCGCTCGCTTCCTTCAAATGTTCGCTGTACTGAGACGTCCATGTCCTTTCAATCTGGAAGAACTCCTCACAATCCTTTCAATTAATACACATTAAATTACACGAGTTCGTTATTAGTAGAAATGCGGATCGTAAATAATGTCGCACCTTGTGCATCGACTTGCGGATCTCCATTTTGTACGATATTCGGCTCAGTAACCCTTTTCTTACTATTGCTCTGACTGGAGGCTGCAAGAAAAGAAAAAACAGAGTTAAGAATAGGGTATTACATTTGCATTACGGGGAGAGTGATAAGAGAGAGATATTTTACGAGCGTATTTAGTTTCTAACGTGAAATTATAAAGGACGCGCGGCCCGCGCAAGGTCTTCCAGTAATAAATCAGAAAGTAACAAACAAAAAGCATTACAATTTTTTACATTTGTTTTGTTTTTTTTCTCTTTAGATTGAATGTAAGAAGTTAGTCCTTGTTCTTTGAACCTCGGGTTTGGTGAGGAAGTCCTTCAACTGCGGGTCTTGGCCGAGCCGGCTGTGTGCGAGAAGCAGGTTCAGGTACTGCTCCAGCATCCTGCAGTCCTTGTAGAACTCGTCGCCAATTAGGGTTTTTGTCCAATTGCCCAGCTGCTTTCTCGACTTGGCCTCGGCCATCGGCGCCGTTATTGCGGGCTTCTCGGGCAACGGAGGGATCTGCGCACGGTAATAGTATCATTGCCAAACTATAGATATGGATGAATTGCGAATATTATGAGATGGAATGATAAAACGACTTGAGGTGGAATGAATGATGACTTGAGGTGGAATGAAAGACTTGAGGTGGAATGATAAAACGACTTGAGGTGGAATGAATCACTTGAGATGGAACGTCGGACTGAATGATTTAAGATTGAACGATTTACTGACTGAATGATGTGCTGACTGAATGATGTACTGACTGAATGAT
>WWPM01025315.1:0-10912 GCA_023279145.1 Glomeris maerens | reverse complement strand
TGTGGAATATATTTCCTTCAAATTTCATAAATATTAATCGAAAATTGCCATGTCAGGTCACCTTTAAATGTCCTTTCACTTCTCCACTATGAGCAATTATGTTTAAAGGAATTACAAGGGCCTCGTGTCTTAAACAAAACAGTATTTTTTTGGAAAGGGTGAAGACAGTTGGAGATTTCCCCAAAGGGCAATTTCGCTGACTTTATTAAGCAACGTGACATCTGCACAAAAGCCACTCACTCGACTTTGTTATCGCTTAGTTTGGCAGGTAAACGAAAATCGAGTTCCAGGGTGTATGAGAAGAAGGGATGGGGGGAGAAAAAAAGACATCAAGTGAAGCGATAAAAGCGCCAACTTTAGAGATCATCAAACGCGACTAGGACCAAAAAGCCCATTCCACGCAGATGATATCGCTGCAATAAAGCAGCATAATTCTCACCTTTATTTGTTCACCTCTCTCTTTCTCTCTCATTTCTTTTCCTCTGCACATTATTTTCGTGCGAGGAAAGCAAACATTGCAATTGGAGAATGGCCGAATCCAAAATGGCCGCCACTCATGTCAAAAAGTTAACGATCAAGTTTTTCCTCGCAAATGAGATAAATAAGTGAACTTGGCAGAAATACGAGATGCAAAAAAGGGGCAAAGCCAGTATCGTTTCAGGGGGAAAGAAACACGATGTCAAGTAGGTAAGACGCAACGCAAAGATAAGCGCCATCTTGGCGCAAACGAAACAAAGAATCCGCGAAGAAATTGCACAAATATGGCCGCCATAAGTCACAGGTCCATAACAATGCGGAAATAACTGAAATACTGGTCACAATAACCTTTCACATAACTGTTCAAGATGTAAGAATTACGTTACTTTAACTACTTTGCTTCCTAGCGCTACACGCGTCTTTAATTTTCGACAACTTCTGTTATCTGTTTGCTTAAAAAAATCTGAAGAAAATTCTAGCATATTTCCTGAATAAGGTTAAGGGTCTGGGGTTGTTTCATTAAGGTTCTGCTGCTCCACTTAGCGAAAAAGTGATACAACTTGTGAATCGCAAGCGATACAGTCGCACGCGCATGCGTAATTCCTTTCATCGCATAGTTCTTCAATCACGCATCACCAAAACAAGAATCCAAACAAGCTAGGAAGTGGTTAGGTCCAATGCATAATGGTAAAACACATAGGGCCTAAGGCAGTGTGCACGGTTAGAATTGAAAATGTTGCTCGTACTCTGCAAGGGCCACTGTGTTCATTATCCAGGTAATCGATACAAGGATTGTTATTATTCTGGAGGGGAAATGAGGGGCAGTGAGAGCCCCTCCCCCCCCCCCCCCCTAGGTGCCCATTGCAGTCATTCAATTGTGCCTGTCACGTGATCACCTTAACTCTGATCTATGCTTTCCACTGGGAGCGTGATTTACAATTGATCCCTCCCAGGGCTGAGCACCACTTACATGCGGTGTAACACTCATCCCTCAAACACAAACTCAAGACGACTTATTATACATCATTAATCCACTCACTCAGGCAGCTGCCATCGAAATAAAACCCAGTGACGATACAATTAGGAGAGAGGACACACACTACTAAATAAACCAGCAGAGAGCTTCGCGAAGTTTACAATTTACAAAATCCACGTAAACTTACTAAATACTCTATAGTTTGGTTCAAACAAGGTTTATACTAAAAAGTTAGCAAATAGTAGGAGCGTTGTACCTAGCTTGCAACACATTCCTGTGTAATTTATCGATAATATCGTATCGCGGATGCATTATGGCGCTTCTGCTCTTTGGACGTTTAGTATACACGTTGAACTACACACTATACGCAAATTATTTGGAATTACTGGCTAAAAGATTGGTTTAAGAACTCCAAAATATCTTTATGGAAGCACACAACAACAACAGAAATAGACAGTTTGTTATTAAGAACATCGAAATAAGTAATCGATCGCGAAGTTGGCGATTTTCAGTTTTGCGCGTCTAATTAAGAATCTTGTAAAATTTTAAAAAAAGCAATATTGCAGATAAGGGCAGTTAGAAACTATTGACAGCAGAGACAAACAAAAAATAATATCACTGTATTAAAAGATTCAAATGGATGTAGCGTGGAATCGCGATTCTTCAACGATCGACAATTTGTCTACCAATCTATCGATGTAAAATTCAGAATCTTGTAAAATTTAAAAAACAAACAATAATGCAGATAAGGGCAGCTAGGAACTATTAGCAGAAGAGACAAACAAAGAATAATATTACTGTATTATTAATTTCAAATAGATATATCATGGAATCGTGATTTTTTAACGATCGACAATTTGTCTACCAATCGAGCGATGCAAAATTCTCTTTACAGTTATTAATTTCAAGCTTAAAAGCATAAAATAAGATCAGAACTGAATGCTTTGACTGTAATAAAGGATCAAATTAAATTTGCTGTATCTTAGAAGATGATGACGCGAATCGTAGAATTAGTAGCGATGTGATTACAACCGCGAATATAAAACACAGATCTCTGAATCTGTTGTTGCCTTGTATCTGCACAGTATACTGCATCTGTATCTTACAGAACATCATTAGCTAAGAAAGGTGGGTCAGCGTAGCGAATAGCGGGAGCAAGACGTTGCGCGCGGAAGCGGCGATGACTTCATTTTTGGAAGGAACGCGATCAAAAGTGATGGAAACGAACAATTCCAGAAACAATGCAACATTAGGAGAACAATGGGAGAGAAACAGGAAGCTAGCATTCTTATACCCCCCCCATCAAAATCAGGCGCTGAGAAATCAAGATCATCGCGTCAGATCCACGCGCCGCCCAATCGCAAGGTTCCCTCGCTTCATGCCTGCAATCCTTCCACTAAAAAGCCAACAAAATGAAAACCTTCAAATAGAAACCCTACCACCAATAAATAATTCCCGAATCAAGTGAATGAACAATTGATCTGAAGTGGTGCGGAAAATCAATGAGCGAAACGCGGAGGTTCTTACCTTCCCAGTTGCACGCCGAATAAAAAGGTTCTTACCCCGATCACGTGGTGCAGGTAAGAGACCCCTGCCTTAAAAACCACAATGCTTCAATCGAGGCAAAGGACCCCCTTCTCAAAACAGATAGACACCTTAAGTCGTTGGGAGTGAAGAGAGAAGCAAGCCAGGGCAATGAAACAAACACGATTCGCATTCCGATGCAGGTTTCATTTACTTTAGTAGGGAAGCCCTTTGTCACATGGCTGCTTTTGTTACCCCCACCATCTTCGATTTCCTGCAAGCCCAACCAAGCACTTCAATTGGTCCAAGAGCCCGGAAAGGGCCCCCAGACGATCAAATCAATTTTAGAGGTAGCAATGACATCGAGTCAAGGACCGCCGCGGACCACGAAACGCAATAACGTTGAATCTTGGGCCAATTCCATCAAAGTCCCTGTCTCATTTATCTTCGGGCCCTTAATTCTATCCAAACACAATACACTACCAACCATTGGGGCCCTAAACAGTTCACTTGTTGCACCCAAATGGACCGCATCGATCGTCCACGACCATGTCAACCGGAATTTGAAATCTGGACAATCGCGAACACGAAATACATTTGTTTTTCAAGAATATATATAGTCCATTTCAGCTTAAGATCTGAAGTTATGTGATTGGTGGAGCCAAATGGCGTTCTGCTTTCTCATATGCTTGCTATGCGTGTGGGAGGAGCCAAGGGAAAGTGTTACCCAATCAAAATCTCGCCGACAGGATCCACTAAGCGGCATAACAATTTTCATACTCGAATATAGTCAGTTTCTGCTCAAGTTGTGTTCATCTGTGATTGGCTGTATGAAATGTGTTGCTGTCACGTCATTGGATGAACCGATTTAGGGAGGAGCCAAGGAGAAAATGATACCCAATCAAAATCTCGCAGACAGGATCCACGAAGCAGCATTACAATTTTTATACTCGAATATAGTCAGTTTCTGCTCAAGTTGTGTTCATCTGTGATTGGCTGTAAGACATGTGTTGCTGTCACGTCATTGGATCAACCGATTTAGGGAGGAGCCAAGGGAAAAATGATACCCAATCAAAATCTCGCCGACAGGATCCACTAAGTGGCATAACAATTTTTATACTCGAATATAGTCAGTTTCTGCTCAAGTTGTGTTCATCTGTGATTGGCTGTATAAATTGTGTTGCTGTCACGTCATTGGATGAAGGGATTTAGGGAGGAGCCAAGGAAAAAATGATACCCAATCAAAATCTTGCCGACAGGGTCCACGAAGCGGCATTACAATTTTTCTACTCGAATATAGTCAGTTTCTGTTCAAGTTGTGTTCATCTGTCATTGGATGAACCGATTTAGGGAGGAGCCAAGCGCAAATAACTAACAAATAGTAACATAATCCGCAATAAATTCGTTATACTGTGTTTTACAAATTACAGTTCGGAAATTTGGGTTAAGTAACAAAAGCGAAGGAGGAGCTAAGAGAATCGAGACGGCCAATGGGAATTTCCTACAAGTTCAGTTGGCGCAAAGTATAGTCACATTTCAAACTTCTGTATCTCGCTAACCGTTCATCGTACTGAAACCATTTTTCTGACAAAAAAGTTCACAAATGTCGTGAAAAATAGGAAATCGCCATTGAAACTTTGCCCAAGAATAAAAGTACCTTGACTTTAAACGAAATGCATAGCATTTTCGATTTGCGGAGCGAGAAAGCGAAATCCGCCACTGGGCGTCAACTTCACCTATCTTAATTCTTGCTATGGCAACTATTAATCATAAAATACATGTCAGAAAGTGTAAAGAAGACAAATGCAATTCGTCTATTGTCCCATTGTGAATCGCCAAATTTCCAAGTGTTGACTTGTGACATCGCGTCTCGCGTGAATTTCAATTAAACCTCCTCCCCCGACATCTAATCGCGGTGACATTTCCAAACTTCCCACACAACCACGTGTGAAATATTGATATCAACAAGAAGCTGCTCAAGAAACGGGGAATAAAACAAAAGGGTGTAGTAGTATACCGATATACGTGTCGGGAATTTTAAAATTCATCGTATGCGCGAATTTGATACGGTACCTGCGGAAAAGCACGCAAGAAGGTGAAGAGCTACCCCAGGGACGGATTTATTGCCCTTTTTGGCATCTCATTAGCATTTCCGAAACAAAATGGCCGCCCATGGCTTCTTATAACACTTACCATCAATTTCGCGCGAGACAAAAAAATTATCCTACCTTTCGAAGTCTTCGAAGAACTTGTCGACGTGGAGTGTTCTGGAAAGAATAAAATGAAATATTTCAGAAAACAAACTCAACAAAATTAAAAAACTAAACTATAAAATAACAATCAAACATTGGAACAGAATGAACACGATTGACAAAAGTATAATATATAATAACATATAAAACAGTACAAATCACAAAGGGGAATATTTAATTGAAATATTGGAATAGGTTGAATTTAAAAAGAATAATTTAAAATAAATATAAAACTTATTAATAAATGGTATTTCTAAATAAAATTTTGATAAAATCAATATACGTGATCTTAAACACGTGTCTTTGAAACTTGTACAAAAATTTTCTGGATTAAATAAAGCACGAATTATATCCAGAATAAACACCGAATGAGATCTACAGGGTGTGAAAAAAGTATTGCCTCTTTGGAAATAACTTTGACAGGGATGATTCTAGGTGACTTATGAGTATGAACAAAGTTGGTCTACACACACTGGGGGACATCTAGCTATAACGGCACAGTTGACCTTGATGCCCGATTTCAAGGCCATTCGAACACTAATTCTGTTAGTTTTGCCGATAGAGGTGTAGTTCCAATTTAGGAAATGTTGCCAACCATATTCTGAACATTTTGGTGCAAACAGAGTTGAAATCGGCCAGCAAACAGAGCAGATATGGCCCTTGAAATATTCCCCGCACGACGACCGTTTCACAGTATTCGCTTCGATAGGTTTTTAATGCAGGAAATAAGTTAAGGGGCAGCAGCGAAATCAACACGGTTAGAGAAGAACCACAGGCGTGGCATTTCCGGTCTTTTCCCCCGCCCCTCCGAGATAAATCAACCAATCGAATGCAATCGCGTACATGGCATTGCTTTTTCCTGGACTCGCACCACAAGGCGCATGATAGGAACCGTTGTGTAGCTCAATTCGAAGACGAAATCACCTGGCTAGACTAATGCATCAGCTGTTTTGGTGATTGGATCATTCCTAGCCCCGCCCATTGTTCTTCTTTCTACTTGGTGCAGTTTATACAAGTTCAGTGTTGTATCTCTTCATCGAAAAACCCTTGTGCTGAGCACAAGTAACCATTAAAGTGTCTCCTGTCACCCTTAGGGCACAGAAGATCCCCTCCAAATACACCCCAAGCCCTAAAGCTGTACTTTTAATTCACTGTTTGCTCTGAGACCACCTCAGAGAATTCCACCGACTCAAAAATTAGGTTAAATATGTTTTCAGACCATATTTTGTAACCGGATATTTTAGTTTCATGCTCCCAACATCTATTCGGCATCACGTTTCTTGAACTTTGTTCATCTGGATATAAGGAAGTGGTGGTACTAACATTTTTTTGTCTTGAGTGACCAAAAAAAGGGACATTCTCATATTTTAATGGATTTTGTTGGGTAATTCTTGAATTATTCCGAATTCAAATGCGCAAAGCATTCAACCGATTTTCTTAAGTGTCAGAATAAGAAACACACAAAAGGAAGTTTGACATCATATCAGTGATTTCTTGTCTTTTCATTGTCCGCAGGATGCAATATATAAGATTAGGGCCAACCAACATTTCCTGTCACTAAAACTCACATTAAAAAGCGGCAATTATTTTTAATTCATCACAATGAACTCTGCAAAAAATCAAAACCTGAAATCTCAGCTGTAATAACCCTACTGGAAATTGAAATTTGTGTGAAGGAACACCCTCATATATATTTCATGTTGCTCTTGTCATTACAATTACATTACTTTTATTATTTAAAAATGATAGAAGTGGAAAATACAGAATTTTGGCAATAAATCTGCTTTTTTAAAGGATTTCAATTAATAAAATTAGTAAAACTCATGCAGGCATGCTGCAAAGCACCTGGAGAACGTTTACAAAGCTTCCCAGTGGCCAAAATGATTTTTTAACTAATAGAGGCAAGCGCGTGTTGAAGCACGTAACGATGCTCAGGTATGACCACGTGTAGATGCGGCCATTTTCGAGCAGCTGCCCACCAATCAGCAGAAGTTACAAAGACATGCAATTACCATGCAAGTGGTCACAACAGGTCTTCAGGGGTATTGCAGCTGTATTCCAGCAATTGTCTATTCTAATTTCTTGCGAATAACATAAATGACAGATACGCGTTTGCTCGAAGATGGCCGCTTAGGTGTGGCCAAACGAGCACTAGCATCGTATCACATCTCGCTATTCGCTTGCCACATCCCATAAAACCCTTCCAAATGAAGCTTTTTAACTGAATCTAAGTAAATAGATGTGATTTTCCTCAACAGTTAACCCATTATCTCCAAAGCTCCTTCCGTTCTATCTTGGGGAAAACGCGGCAATGTACACGTTGCAGCTATGCCGGTATATAACAAGGTAAATAGTGTTTTCTCCGTTTCCTGCAGCTTATTGCTTTCAAATACACACTGCTATGTGTGCCACTGCCTTAATAAACACAAAAACAGCTGGTGTAAAACCTTAAATATCGTATCGATACCTCGGCCGCCATCGACACGCGCCAACTCTTGAAAATTCGGTTTAAAATTACTAAATGACATTTCTGCTCAGTGACACAACTATGTATTACTAAGAATGTAATGGTGTGAAACAGGGCAAATGATTTTAAAGATTGCAGAAAATACAAAGTTAACGAAATAAAGTCAAAGAAAGTCGCGCGCATCAAACCGGACGCGAAAACCCTGGATGTATGTCCAATTTAAGTGTGAGTTTTGTGGTATTATCTGTTTAAATAAGCAGATAATGTATTCATATCTCATGAGGAATGCTGTATTCATTAAAGATATTCTAGTTTTTTGTGTGTACGCGATGATGGTCCCCGCACGAAGGCTACAACGAAGCGAAAGCCGCATTTCTAAACATCCAGGCAAGATGTAATTCACAGAGTCCACCTGTGCAGCTGTTTCTTTCAAGGATATGCCAAATTACACTGCCATAAGGAAGCTGATAAGTGTTTGAAATGCAAAATTCGCTCATCTCACGGACAGTGCGCAGCCACGTGCATTCGACTCACAATATTCCGAATTCCCACATTCGTACAATTACCATTATTAATTTCCATGGCCTTCAATGCTAAATTTCACCATTTTCAAACACAAGTGCTGCATAATTCCAAGCAATTATATTCAATCCGCATGGTGGAATATAAAATTTTCAGCAAACTTGAACGACGCGAGTGCTGAACTTCCGACCGTATAATCGCGTGAACTGAATTCAGAAAATCATTTTAGGCTATTTAATTAACTATTACATGTAAAACAACTTTCTTATTGGGTTTATCACTTTGTTACTCCAACATAGACATTGAAATAATATTATTTTTGAGGTGGAACGAAAAAATCTTCGCGTTTCAGTGGAATTTCGCATGGCGCACGCGTTAAGCCTACAAAGAGGTTCCGCAATATACTGCTGCATATCCTGCTTATTGCATTGCAAATAGTTCCCTCAGATAAGTTGTAGGCTCAGCTCAGCTACAGTATGTGTCTAAATGTCAGAAGCGATTGGGCGGACTTAATACGCCGTATAAATAGAGAACAGGGTGACGCCATTTGCGGCGTATATACGTGTACATTTCAAATGGCATGTTTAATTCTGCATTCAGCTCGCAGAAGAGGAAAGAAACTGCGTTTTTAGGGAAAGTTCAAGGCAACTCATGTGTGAGAACAAGAGAAATGGAAATGATTCGGGAGAAAAATTAAAATCTTGCATTGTCGCGGTCCATGGTCGGCAAACGGTGAAATCATGGATAAATTTATTAAATAAACAACCAACAGCAGTAATATGCTGAACTACACACTTCACAGCGTTCAATTGGAACGTTTTGGAACGTTTTGGAACATTAAAAATACATAGGTTTCATTATTTCACCGTGATCACGTGTATTTCTTGATAAATTCTTTAGAAATGTACCTGCACTGATTTAAAATTGGGAAATTTTTGAATAAAGTCTTTATTTGGAACGTTCTAATAATAATGAGTGAACAAAATATTACGTAAAGCTCTTAGAAGATCAAAGCAAATCCAGGAAGTGCGAACCTTGCAAAGCGGTTCGTTCAAATGTAATATTTAATTCAAATTTTGGAACAAAAGAATTAATAAATTTGTGTAAGTTTAGAATTTGGAACAAAATTACATAACATAGGCCAAGGATTTATACTGTAGCTTGCAAATGCATCTTTGCAGTGTTCATTGGTCAGAAATCCAGAAGGAACGTCACGGTTAATACAGCTTTCAACCAATTATTTTGAACGTTCCAAAATGACTTCCTTTAATTCCATTGCAAAATGGTTGCAAGTGGTTATTTAATGAATCTTCAGTTGTGAATACACAAGCAAATGTTTCAATTGTGGGAATGCATTAAACTAGTTGTACAATTTTTGTTGCTTTACAGGACAGTTCGTTAAAAGTAGTTCCAAAATGTAATTCCAATAAATGATCCAAATCTAGTGAAATATATGCTAAAATAATTCCAAAATGGTCCGAAACGCATCAAATATGTTTCTTAACAGTTCTAAAATGTTATTAACACTTCCAAAATGTTATCAATAGTTCCAAAATGCAATTAATAGTTCCAAAATGCAATTAACAGTTCCAAAATGCAATTAATAGTTCTAAAACTTTATTAACACTTCCAAAATGTTATTAATAGTTCCAAATCTTTGTTAATAGTTCCAAAACTTTGTTAATTGATCCAAAATATAATTAACAGTTCCAAATTGTTATATCAATTGCTCTAAAATCGTCTACATTTATTTCTACTTCATTTCTATTCTGTTGACAATATCCTGCACAATATTATCTTTTCAAAGCCTCGTAATCGTAAAACTTCACGATTGGTTAAATATTACCGTACCAGACTTTTTTTTTACATCAGAATTTTGTTACGTGTTATTGAAAATTGTCAAATAAAACCGGTGACTTAACATGTTGGAAATGTCAAAAGGAAAAAACCCAACAGGTGGGTCTATAGTACAGTGGGATTTACGTTAGAATTGCACGCAAACTTCACAACACACGCATTTCGTGGCGATAAACAATGTTAAAGGTGCAACATTTCACTCTTATCGCTTCTTATCTATGTATAACATCTCAAGGTGGACATGACCACTTTTTCTGCACATTGCAGCTTGAGATTTGTGTGACAAATACTGCTTTTGAGCACGTCAGTATCGCACGCTTCCCAGATAAAACTTCACGATCAAATTCGCGGGTTGTTCCTAAAATCCCTCAACAAAAACCTAGCTGTTATTTTGCACCAACAGGTCGCTTTACTAATCTAATTGTCCGCAATCCAACACATGACTTCTACTATTAACAATAACATTAGAAATGTCTTGCGCGTTTATAGAACAAGATCGCGACACACGCTTATAAATACGCGTTGTCTTTTAGTTGCAAAATTGAGCAAATAGTTAATGATGTTTAGCCCATGCAGACATTAACAAAGTATTGTGTTGGAGTTGTTGGAAGTATTTGGAACATTACAAATTCTATATTAAAAAAACTCAGATCTGACGCGTCAATATTTCCGAACGCAAACTGTGTGCATTCGTTCTAATCGCCATAAACACCTAGTTAATGATGTTTAGTCCATGCAGACATTAAGAAAGGGTTGTGCTGAAGTTGTTTGAAGCATTCGGAACATTATCATAAGAATAATAAAATATCTAAAAGCTGACGCGTCAATATTTCCAAA
>WWPM01025313.1:0-10875 GCA_023279145.1 Glomeris maerens | reverse complement strand
TGTGGAATATATTTCCTTCAAATTTCATAAATATTAATCGAAAATTGCCATGTCAGGTCACCTTTAAATGTCCTTTCACTTCTCCACTATGAGCAATTATGTTTAAAGGAATTACAAGGGCCTCGTGTCTTAAACAAAACAGTATTTTTTTGGAAAGGGTGAAGACAGTTGGAGATTTCCCCAAAGGGCAATTTCGCTGACTTTATTAAGCAACGTGACATCTGCACAAAAGCCACTCACTCGACTTTGTTATCGCTTAGTTTGGCAGGTAAACGAAAATCGAGTTCCAGGGTGTATGAGAAGAAGGGATGGGGGGAGAAAAAAAGACATCAAGTGAAGCGATAAAAGCGCCAACTTTAGAGATCATCAAACGCGACTAGGACCAAAAAGCCCATTCCACGCAGATGATATCGCTGCAATAAAGCAGCATAATTCTCACCTTTATTTGTTCACCTCTCTCTTTCTCTCTCATTTCTTTTCCTCTGCACATTATTTTCGTGCGAGGAAAGCAAACATTGCAATTGGAGAATGGCCGAATCCAAAATGGCCGCCACTCATGTCAAAAAGTTAACGATCAAGTTTTTCCTCGCAAATGAGATAAATAAGTGAACTTGGCAGAAATACGAGATGCAAAAAAGGGGCAAAGCCAGTATCGTTTCAGGGGGAAAGAAACACGATGTCAAGTAGGTAAGACGCAACGCAAAGATAAGCGCCATCTTGGCGCAAACGAAACAAAGAATCCGCGAAGAAATTGCACAAATATGGCCG
The DNA here is from genome assembly GCA_023279145.1 of Glomeris maerens. Classification (NCBI taxonomy): domain Eukaryota; kingdom Metazoa; phylum Arthropoda; class Diplopoda; order Glomerida; family Glomeridae; genus Glomeris; species Glomeris maerens. Next base: position 10,107 of record WWPM01025313.1, on the reverse strand, counting down.
CCATAAGTCACAGGTCCATAACAATGCGGAAATAACTGAAATACTGGTAACAATAACCTTTCACATAACTGTTCAAGATGTAAGAATTAAGTTATTTTAACTACTTTGCTTCCTAGCGCTACACGCGTCTTTAATTTTCGACAACTTCTGTTATGTTTGCTTAAAAAAATCTGAAGAAAATTCTAGCATATTTCCTGAATAAGGTTGAGGGTCTGGGGTTGTTTCATTAAGGTTCTGCTGCTCCACTTAGCGAAAAAGTGATACAACTTGTGAATCGCAAGCGATACAGTCGCACGCGCATGCGTAATTCCTTTCATCGCATAGTTCTTCAATCACGCATCACCTTAATAAGAATCCAAACAAGCTAGGAAGTGCTTAGGTCCAATGCATAATGGTAAAACACATAGGGCCTAAAGCAGTGTGCACGGTTAGAATTGAAAATGTTGCTCGTACTCTGCAAGGGCCACTGTGTTCATTATACAGGTAATCGATACAAGGATTGTTATTATTCTGGAGGGGAAATGAGGGGCAGTGAGAGCCCCACCCCAAACCCCCCCTCTAGGTGCCCATTGCAGTCATTCAATTGTGCCTGTCACGTGATCACCTTAACTCTGATCTATGCTTTCCACTGGGAGCGTGATTTACAATTGATCACTCCCAGGGCTGAGCACCACTTACATGCGGTGTAACACTCATCCCTCAAACACAAACTCAAGACGACTTATTATACATCATTAATCCACTCACTCAGGCAGCTGCCATCGAAATAAAACCCAGTGACGATACAATTAGGAGAGAGGACACAAACTACTAAATAAACCAGCTGAGAGCCTCGCGAAGTTTACAATTTACAAAATCCACGTAAACTTACAAAATACACCATAGTTTGGTTCAAACAAAGTTTATACTAAAAGTTAGCAAATAGTAGGAGCGTTGTACCTAGCTTGTAACACATTCCTGTGGAATTTATCGATAATATCGCATCGCGGATGCACAATGACGCTTCTACTCTTTGGGCGTTTAGTATATACGTTGAACTACACAGTACACACAAATTATTTGTAATTACTGGCTAAAAGATTAGTTTAAGAGCTTCTAAATATCTTTATGGAAGCACACAACAATAAAATAGGCAGTTTATTTATAAGAACACCAAAATAAGCAATCGATCGCGAAGTTGGCGATTTTCAGTTTCGCGCGTATAATTAAGAATCTTGTAAAATTTAACAAAAAAAGGAATATTGCAGATAAGGGCAGCTAGAAACTATTAACAGAAGAGACAAACAAAGAATAATATCACTGAATTAACAGTTTCAAAAGGATGTAGCATGGAATCGTGATTCTTTAACAATCGACAATTTGTCTACCAATCGATCGATGCAAAATTCTCTTTAAAGTTATTCATTTCAAGTTTAAAAACATAAAATAAGATAAGAACTAAATGCTTTTACTGTAATAATGGGTAAACTTAAAGCATGATGTATCTTAGAAGATGATGACGCGAATCGTAGAATTAGCGCTGCGATTACAACCGCGTTTATAAAGCACAGATTTTTGAATTTGTTGTTGCCTTGTATATGGACAGTATACTGCATCTGTATCTTACAGAACATCATTAGCTAAGGAAGGTGTGTCAGCGTAGCGAATAGCGGGAGCAAGACGTTGCGCGCGGAAGCGGCGATGACTTCATTTTTGGAAGGAACGCGATCAAAAGTGATGGAAACGAACAATTCCAGAAACAATGCAACATTAGGAGAACAATGGGAAAGAAACAGGAAGCTAGCATTCTTATGCCCCCTATCAAAATCAGGCGCTGAGAAATCAAGATCATCACGTCAGATCCACGCACCGACCAATCGCAAGGTTCCCTCGCTTCATGCCTGCAATCCTTCCACTAAAAAGCCAACAAAATGAAAACCTTCAAATAGAAACCCTACCACCAATAAATAATTCCCGAATCAAGTGAATGAACAATTGATCTGAAGTGGTGCGGAAAATCAATGAGCGAAACGCGGAGGTTTTTACCTTCCCAGTTGCACGCCGAATAAAAAGGTTCTTACCCCGATCACGTGGTGCAGGTAAGAGACCCCTGCCTTAAAAACCACAATGCTTCAATCGAGGCAAAGGACCCCCTCCTCAAAACAGATAGACACCTTAAGTCGTTGGGAGTGAAGAGAGAAGCAAGCCAGGGCAATGAAACAAACACGATTCGCATTCCGATGCAGGTTTCATTTACTTTAGTAGGGAAGCCCTTTGTCACATGGCTGCTTTTGTTACCCCCACCATCTTCGATTTCCTGCAAGCCCAACCAAGCACTTCAATTGGTCCAAGAGCCCGGAAAGGGCCCCCAGACGATCAAATCAATTTTAGAGGTAGCAATGACATCGAGTCAAGGACCGCCGCGGACCACGAAACGCAATAACGTTGAATCTTGGGCCAATTCCATCAAAGTCCCTGTCTCATTTATCTTCGGGCCCTTAATTCTATCCAAACACAATACACTACCAACCATTGGGGCCCTAAACAGTTCACTTGTTGCACCCAAATGGACCGCATCGATCGTCCACGACCATGTCAACCGGAATTTGAAATCTGGACAATCGCGAACACGAAATACATTTGTTTTTCAAGAATATATATAGTCCATTTCAGCTTAAGATCTGAAGTTATGTGATTGGTGGAGCCAAATGGCGTTCTGCTTTCTCATATGCTTGCTATGCGTGTGGGAGGAGCCAAGGGAAAGTGTAACCCAATCAAAATCTCGCCGACAGGATCCACTAAGCGGCATAACAATTTTCATACTCGAATATAGTCAGTTTCTGCTCAAGTTGTGTTCATCTGTGATTGGCTGTATGAAATGTGTTGCTGTCACGTCATTGGATGAACCGATTTAGGGAGGAGCCAAGGAGAAAATGATACCCAATCAAAATCTCGCAGACAGGATCCACGAAGCAGCATTACAATTTTTATACTCGAATATAGTCAGTTTCTGCTCAAGTTGTGTTCATCTGTGATTGGCTGTAAGACATGTGTTGCTGTCACGTCATTGGATCAACCGATTTAGGGAGGAGCCAAGGGAAAAATGATACCCAATCAAAATCTCGCCGACAGGATCCACTAAGTGGCATAACAATTTTTATACTCGAATATAGTCAGTTTCTGCTCAAGTTGTGTTCATCTGTGATTGGCTGTATAAATTGTGTTGCTGTCACGTCATTGGATGAAGGGATTTAGGGAGGAGCCAAGGAAAAAATGATACCCAATCAAAATCTTGCCGACAGGGTCCACGAAGCGGCATTACAATTTTTCTACTCGAATATAGTCAGTTTCTGTTCAAGTTGTGTTCATCTGTCATTGGATGAACCGATTTAGGGAGGAGCCAAGCGCAAATAACTAACAAATAGTAACATAATCCGCAATAAATTCGTTATACTGTGTTTTACAAATTACAGTTCGGAAATTTGGGTTAAGTAACAAAAGCGAAGGAGGAGCTAAGAGAATCGAGACGGCCAATGGGAATTTCCTACAAGTTCAGTTGGCGCAAAGTATAGTCACATTTCAAACTTCTGTATCTCGCTAACCGTTCATCGTACTGAAACCATTTTTCTGACAAAAAAGTTCACAAATGTCGTGAAAAATAGGAAATCGCCATTGAAACTTTGCCCAAGAATAAAAGTACCTTGACTTTAAACGAAATGCATAGCATTTTCGATTTGCGGAGCGAGAAAGAGAAATCCGCCACTGGGCGTCAACTTCACCTATCTTAATTCTTGCTATGGCAACTATTAATCATAAAATACATGTCAGAAAGTGTAAAGAAGTCAAATGCAATTCGTCTATTGTCCCATTGTGAATCGCGAAATTTCCAAGTGTTGACTTGTGACATCGCGTCTCGCGTGAATTTCAATTAAACCTCCTCCCCCGACATCTAATCGCGGTGACATTTCCAAACTTCCCACACAACCACGTGTGAAATATTGATATCAACAAGAAGCAGCTCATGAAACGGGGAATAAAACAAAAGGGTGTAGTAGTATACCGATATACGTGTCGGGAATTTTAAAATTCATCGTATGCGCGAATTTGATACGGTACCTGCGGAAAAGCACGCAAGAAGGTGAAGAGCTACCCCAGGGACGGATTTATTGCCCTTTTTGGCATCTCATTAGCATTTCCGAAACAAAATGGCCGCCCATGGCTTCTTATAACACTTACCATCAATTTTGCGCGAGACAAAAAAAATTATCCTACCTTTCGAAGTCTTCGAAGAACTTGTCGACGTGGAGTGTTCTGGAAAGAATAAAATGAAATATTTCAGAAAACAAACTCAACTAAATTAAATACTAAACTATAAAATAACAATCAAACATTGGAACAGAATGAACACGATTGACAAAAGTATAATTTCCAAATAAATATAAAACAGTACAAATTTAAAAATAATAATTAACTTAACAGCAATTTAAAATAAATATAAAACTTATTAATAAATGGTGTTTATAAATAAAATTTGGATAAAATCAATATACGTAATCTGATACACGGGTCTTTGAAACTTGTACAAAAATTTTCTGGATAAAATAAAGCACGAATTATATCCAGAATAAACACCGAATGAGATCTACACGGTGTGAAAAAAGTATTGCCTCTTTGGAAATAACTTTGACAGGGATGAATCAAGGTGACTTATGAGTATGAACAAAGTTGATCTACACACACTGGGGGACATCTAGCTATAACGGCAAAGTTGACCTTGATGCCCGATTTCAAGGCCATTCGAACACTAATTCTGTTAGTTTTGCCGATAGAGGTGTAGTTCCAATTTAGGAAATGTTGCCAACAATATTCTGAACATTTTGGTGAAAACAGAGTTGCAATCGGCCCGCAAACAGAGCAGATATGGCCCTTGAAATATTCCCTGCACGACGACCGTTTCACAGTATTCGCTTCGATAGGTTTTTAATGCAGGAAATAAGTTAAGGGGCAGCAGCGAAATCAACACGGTTAGAGAAGAACCACAGGCGTGGCATTTCCGGTCTTTTCCCCCGCCCCTCCGAGATAAATCAACCAATCGAATGCAATCGCGTACATGGCATTGCTTTTTCCTGGACTCGCACCACAAGGCGCATGATAGGAACCGTTGTGTAGCTCAATTCGAAGACGAAATCACCTGGCTAGACTAATGCATCAGCTGCTTTGGTGATTGGATCATTCCTAGCCCCGCCCATTGTTCTTCTTTCTACTTGGTGCAGTTTATACAAGTTCAGTGTTGTATCTCTTCATCGAAAAACCCTTGTGCTGAGCACAAGTAACCATTAAAGTGTCTCCTGTCACCCTTAGGGCACAGAACATCCCCTCCACGTGCACCCCAAGCCCTAAAGCTGTGTTTTCAATCTTGCTGACCTTATCATTAAGCACTAAATTCACTGTTTGCTCTGAGCATGTTGCGACCACCTCAGAGAATTCCACCGACTCGCAAATTAGGTTAAATATGTTTTCAGACCATATTTTGTAACCGGATATTTTAGTTTCATGCTCCCAACAACTATTCGGCATCACGTTTCTTGAACTTTGTTCATCTGGATATAAGGAAGTGGTGGTACTAACATTTTTTTCTTGAGTGACCAAAAAAAGGGACATTCTCATATTTTAATGGATTTTGTTGGGTAATTCTTGGATTATTCCGAATTCAAATGCGCAAAGCATTCAACCGATTTTCTTAAGTGTCAGAATAAGAAACACACAAAAGGAAGTTTGACATCATATCAGTGATTTCTTGTCTTTTCATTGTCCGCAGGATGCAATATATAAGATTAGGGCCAACCAACATTTCCTGTCACTAAAACTCACATTAAAAAGCGGCAATTATTTTTAATTCATCACAATGAACTCTGCAAAAAATCAAAACCTGAAATCTCAGCTGTAATAACCCTACTGGGAAATGAAATTTGTGTGAAGGAACACCCTCATATATATTTCATGTTGCTCTTGTCACTACAATTACATTACTTTTATTATTTAAAAATAATTGAAGTGGAAAATGCAGAATTTTGGCAATAAATCTGCTTTTTTAAAGGATTTCTATTAATAAAATTAGTAAAACTCATGCAGATATGCTGCAAAGCACCTGGAGAATGTTTACAAAGCTTCCCAGTGGCCAAAATGATTTTTTAACTAATAGAGGCAAGCGCGTGTTAAAGCATGTAACGATGCTCAGGTATGGCCACGTGTAGATGCGGCCATATTCGAGCAGCTTCCCGCCAATCAGCAGAAGTTACAAAGACATGCAATTACCATGCAAGTGGTCACAACAGGTCTTCAGAGGTATTCCAGCTGTATTCCAGCAATTGTCTATTCTAATTTCTTGCGAATAACATAAATGGCAGATACGCGTTTGCTCGAAGATGGCCGCTTAGGTGTGGCCAAACGAGCACTAGCATCGTATCACATCTTGCTATTCGCTTGCCACATCCCATAAAACCCTTCCAAATGAAGCTTTTTAACTGAATCTAAGTAAATAGATGTGATTTTCCTCAACAGTTAACCCATTATCTCCAAAGTTCCTTCCATTCTATCTTGGGGAAAACGCGGCAATGTACACGTTGCGGCTATGCCGGTATATAACAAGGTAAATAGTGTTTTCTCCGTTTCCTGCAGCTTATTGCTTTCAAATACACACTGCTATGTGTGCCACTGCCTTAATAAACACAAAAACAGCTGGTGTAAAACCTTAAATATCGTATCGATACCTCGGCCACCATCGACACGCGCCAACTCTTGAAAATTCGGTTTAAAATTACTAAATGACATTTCTGCTCAGTGACACAACTATGTATTACTAAGAATGTAATGGTGTGAAACAGGGCAAATGATTTTAAAGATTGCAGAAAATACAAAGTTAACGGAATAACGTCAAAGAAAGTCGCGCGCATCAAACCGGACGCGAAAACCCTGAATGAATGCCCAATTTAAGTGTTAAGTTTGTGGTATTTTCTGTTTAAATAAGCAGATAATGTATGCATATCTCATGAGGAATGCTGTATTCATTAAAGATATTCTAGTTTTTTGTGTGTACGCGATGATGGTCCCCCGCGCGAAGGCTACAACGAAGCGAAAGCCGCATTTCTAAACATCCAGGCAAGATGTAATTCACAGAGTCCACCTGTGCAGCTGTTTCTTTCAAGGATATGCCAAATTACACTGCCATAAGGAAGCTGAGAAGTGTTTGAAATGCAAAATTCGCTCATCTCACGGACAGTGAGCAGCCACGTGCATTCGACTCGCAATATTCCGAATTCCCACATTCGTACAATTACCATTATTAATTTCCATGACCTTCAATGCTAAATTTCACCATTTTCAAACACAAGTGCTGCATAATTCCAAGCAATTATATTCAATCCGCAATGTGAAATATAAAAGCAGATTTGAACGACGCGAGAGTTGAACTTCCCGCCTGAAAATTGCGTGAACTGTGTGCAGTGCTGCTTGTACACACGGATGGTATAACAACGGATGAAATATAAAGAGTTTGACTGAATAATTGACTCTAAAGAATTGACTTGTTTTCTCTTCGGATTTCGCAAAGACACTGCGTTACATATATTGCTTGCATTCTTTTCTCGCCACTCCCCCACATGCTCTACTCATGTACATAAATACCCGGTATTTGCATTGTAAAACAACTTTCTTATTGGGTTTATCATTTTGTTACGCAAACATAGACATTGAAATAATTTTATATTTCAGGTGGAATGAAAAAATCTTCGCGTTTCAGTGGAATTTCGCATGGCGCACGCGTTAAGCCTACAAAGAGGTTCCGCAATATATTGCTGCATATCCTGCTTATTGCATTGCAAATAGTTCCCTCAGATAAGTTGTAGGCTCAGCTCAGCTACAGTATGTGTCTAAATGTCAGAAGCGATTGGGCGGACTTAATACGCCGTATAAATAGAGAACAGGGTGACGCCATTTGCGGCGTATATACGTGTACATTTCAAATGGCATGTTTAATTCTGCATTCAGCTCGCAGAAGAGGAAAGAAACTGCGTTTTTAGGGAAAGTTCAAGGCAACTCATGTGTGAGAACAAGAGAAATGGAAATGATTCGGGAGAAAAATTAAAATCTTGCATTGTCGCGGTCCATGGTCGGCAAACGGTGAAATCATGGATAAATTTATTAAATAAACAACCAACAGCAGTAATATGCTGAACTACACACTTCACAGCGTTCAATTGGAACGTTTTGGAACATTAAAAATACATAGGTTTCATTATTTCACCGTGATCACGTGTATTTCTTGATAAATTCTTTAGAAATGTACCTGCGCTGATTTAAAATAGGGAAATTTTTGAATAAAGTCTTTATTTGGAACGTTCTAATAATAATGAGTGAACAAAATATTACGTAAAGTTCTTAGAAGATCAAAGCAAATCCAGGAAGTGCGAACCTTGCAAAGCGTTTCGCTCAAATGTAATATTTAATTCAAATTTTGGGACAAAAGAATTAATAAATTTGTGTAAGTTTAGAATTTGGAGCAAAATTACATAACATAGGCCAAGGATTTATACTGTAGCTTGCAAATGCATCTTTGCAGTGTTCATTGGTCAGAAATCCAGAAGGAACGTCACGGTTAATACAGCTTTCAACCAATTATTTTGAACGTTCCAATATGAATTACTTAAATTCTATTACAAAATGGTTCCAAGTGGTTGTTTAATGAATCTTCAGTTGTGAATACACAAGCTAATGTTTCAATTGTGGGAATGCGTTAAACTAGTCATACGATTTTTGTTGCTTTACAGTACATAACGTTAAAAGTAGTTCCAAAATGTAATTCCAATAAATGATCCAAATCCAGTGAAATATATGCTAAAATAATTCCAAAATGGTCCGAAATGCATTAAATATGTTTCTTAACAGTTCTAAAATGTTATTAACGCTTCCAAAATGTTATCAATCGTTCCAAAATGCAATTAATAGTTCCAAAATGCAATTAATAGTTCTAAAACTTTATTAACACTTCCAAAATGTTATTAATAGTTCCAAATCTTTGTTAATAGTTCCAAAACTTTGTTACTAGATCCAAAATGTAATTAACAGTTCCAAATTGTTATATCAATTGCTCTAAAATCGTCTACATTTATTTCTACTTCATTTCTATTCTGTTGACAATATCCTGCACAATATTATCTTTTCAAAGCCTCGTAATCGTAAAACTTCACGATTGGTTAAATATTACCGTACCAGACTTTTTTTTACGTCAGAATTTTGTTACGTGTTATTGAAAATTGTCAAATAAAACCGGTGACTTAACATGTTGGAAATGTCAAAAGGAAAAAACCCAACAGGTGGGTCTATAGTACAGTGGGATTTACGTTAGAATTGCACGCAAACTTCGCAACACACGCATTTCGTGGCGATAAATAATGTTAAAGGTGCAACATTTCACTCTTATCGCTTCTTATCTATGTATAACATCTCAAGGTGGACATGACCACTTTTTCTGCACATTGCAGCTTGAGATTTGTGTGACAAATACTGCTTTTGAGTACGTCAATATCGCACGCTTCCCAGATAAAACTTCACGATCAAATTCGCGGGTTGTTCCTAAAATCCCTCAACAAAAACCTAGCTGTTATTTTGCACCAGCAGGTGACACAACAGGTCGCTTTACTAATCTAATTGTCCGCAATCCAACACATGACTTCTATTATTAACAATAACATTAGAAATGTCTTGCGCGTTTATAGAACAAGATCAGAGATCGCGACACACGCTTATAAATACGCGTTGTCTTTTAGTTGCAAAATTGAGCAAATAGTTAATGATGTTTAGCCCATGCAGACATTAAGAAAGTATTGTGCTGGAGTTGTTGGAAGTATTTGGAACATTACAAATTCTATATTAAAAAAACTCAGATCTGACGCGTCAATATTTCCGAACGCAAACTGTGTGCATTCGTTCTAATCGCCATAAACACTTAGTTAATGATGTTTAGTCCATGCAGACATTAAGAAAGGGTTGTGCTGAAGTTGTTTGAAGCATTCGGAACATTATTATAAGAATAATAAAATATCTAAAAGCTGACGCGTCAATATTTCCAAA
>WWPM01025296.1:0-13744 GCA_023279145.1 Glomeris maerens | reverse complement strand
GAAGAGAGGAAAGAGGACGGTGAGGAGGAGGATGAAAGGGATGATGATGAAGAAGAAGAGAATGATAAAGAAGAGGATGAAGAAGAGGATGGAGGAGGATGAAGCAGATGAAGGATGAAGATGAAGAGGGGGATGAAAGAAACGAAGGGAAGGATGAAGCAGAAGGTTGAAAAAGAAAAGGGGCAAGACGATGGTTAGGAGGATGAAGGGGATGATGAAAAAGACTAATAGGGGGATGGAGAAGGACGAAGGGAATGAAAGAGATGAAGGGAATGAAAAAGATGAAGAGAAGGGTGACAAATGAGGATAAAGATGAAGACGAGTTGGATGAAAATGAGAAGGATGAGGATTAAGAGAAGGAAAATTTGGGTGCATTGAAATTCGTTTTGCAATTGGCCGTTTCGGCGGTTTCTCAGCGCTACACGTTGGCAGCTCCAAAAAACCAATTAATGTTAGAAGTTTGGCGGGAGTTAATGCTTTATCAATAACAATTCAATATTTAACTTTTAAACCGCCGAAATGGTCAATTCCGCGTAATGACTGACTTCTCCAGCTTCTCGGCAAGTTCTGGCGAAGAAATGCCGGACGTCCTCGATCCGTCACCGCGCGACGACTGCACGCTGCTGACCACCGATGACCGTCTCTCCTATTTTTTTAAAAAAAACCCACATTACCCTCCAATAATCTACAAGATGTCATCACACGTATACTTCGGCTTCCGCTTCCGCTTCCATCCTGTCCAGTTCCTCGTACAAGTGCCGGTGCAGCGTGTTCCTACGTGTCCTTTCTTCCTCGACCGGAAGGTACCTTCTCACTTCCCTGCCCTTCAACTTATACAGTCCGACTATTATCCTCTCGGCCGCTTCCCTCACCGATCCCGAAGGGTGTTGAAGGGCCGGCACGGCGAAGGCCATCACCGTAGGCACGCTAAGTCCGCTGCGTGCCCGTACAAAGGTATTAAAAGAAGAATAACCGTTGTAACGCACGATCGAGACAGACAGACCTATCTTTCTCGACACCGAGTTTCTCAACCAGCTGCTGCACGAGAGTGACCTGGCCGTGCGCCAGACGCGGCTGCACGTTCCCCGCCAGGGGCTGGCAGAAATGGGCCGGCACCGTTTGAAGGGCGCGTACCTCCGGGAAGTCGACCATTTCCATGATGTAGCGGTGGGCGGCGCTGCGTTGCCTCGCGGCCTGCAAGACGCGCAAGTCTCTTAACCCGTCCCGAGATTTGGAAATCGGTCACAGTCCGTATGTTAAGGTGGTATGAGGGCGATTCAAATGAAAACAGGCTAATGGGTTTTTTTTTACGAAAACTGTGGCGTTTATATAAAAATAATTTCCACCAGCATTTACGCACTTATCCCATTGTGTAACTAGCCGCGTGATTCCTTGTTCGTAAAACTCTGTTGGCTGTGACTTCAGGATCTCCATCACCTCTTGCTTTACCTCGTCGTCCAAGGAGAGGGTCCGCTTGCTCCACGACTTCACTACCGACAGTGACAACGAATGTTCTCCGTAAACAGCAACCGTACGCCTGTGAATGTCGGTTTGCCGAACACCTTCAGCAGTTAATAACTTTGTTCTTCTTTCGAGGCATCCATTTTGTGCGCAATGATAAATCTTAACTGGAGCTCCACCCATCTTACGCGTCTCTACAAAATCATACGCAACAGCGCTTCAACGAACAAAATAACCTCCAACACCCACATCCCATCGCGAGATGCACATATCCGTACATACTATCGACAAGCTCATATTTTTCTTGCCTCAAACCTACCGCGCACACCGTGGAGTAGCGTGTTTTCATTTGAATCACCCTCATAGTTGGAGAATTTGAGGTTGGTCTTACAAACCCGCCTAAAAAACATGGTAAATACGTCAAAATTACAGAGAAGCTTCAATTGAAGGTTTTCACTGCTTAAATAACATTAAGTGCAAACAAAAACAACCGTAAATAGAATAACCAAGTAATTAAGATGAAAATTAGGTTCAGAATTCACGGTGTAAGTAACATTAGGTGCAAACAAAACAAATGTAAACGGAATAACCAAGCAGATAAATGAGTAAAGCAATTGCAGACAATAAAACAAGTATGGAAAATGCGGTAATAAATACATAAATAGAGGCGTAAAATGTATATAGGAATTATATAAGACATTCGGTGATTGTTGGTTGGAGTTTTATATATACTTTGTCGCCCAGTTTCGTGTGGATTTCCGGAAGGGTCTTTTCCACAACATGTGCCATCTCCGACCTGGGAATCCTGCATTTACACGAAAAACGAATGTAGTTACACTTTCGAAGATCGAAACGTGAAAAACCATTACTTCTTCTGTTTCGGGAACTCGCGCAGAAGAGTCTTCAGAACATCGAGCGATTGGATGAAAACCGAGAGAACGATGTCTTTAAGGGCCTTTTGGACCAACGCGGTGGCCGCGCGAAGGAACCGCGCCGGGGCCACGTGCGAGTGTTTCGCCTCGTAATCTTGGACCTGTCTCTTCAACTCCCTCAGGGATTCCTCGCGCTGCGAGAAGATCTTCGAGTACGCGTGCTCCACGAGGGGCTGTCCGAAGACCTCGACCGCCAGCACGGTCTGCCTCTTATCCTCCTCGTTCAGGTTGCTTCGCTTCCTCGCCTTCACCCGGCCCCTCGGGTCGGGCCTATTGCCCGCTGAGGCCCCGTCGTCGAAGGAGTCCGCGCTGCCGCGGAACGTCGGAAGGGCTCTTTCCTCGTACGCCGCGTAAGTGCTCATCGGGGCCCCTTGGGCGTTCTTAGGGGGCCTCGGCACCGCGTTGGGCGCGTGGTTGGCCAGCCCACCCTCAAAGCCCTCGGAACTGCTGCTGTCCGACATCTCGTAGTCTCGTCTCGCAGCGAAGCCTGGTGACGGTTTTTAAAGGTTTCACGGAGTAACGGTTCGCGAAAGGATAGTGTTTCGTATACTAACCGTTCTGGATCCTCGGAGGCTCTCGTATAATGAACTGTTATTTGCAGGGGGAAAAAAAGCAAATTGATATCTTATTGCAAAATTTCAATGCAGATGTTTCCCCTAATTTCATTTATTATCACACCCGAAGATACCCCTGCGACACGTGATTATATCACTGGAACAAGGACCGTATTTACTTCTTTGCCACCCATCAACTCGTGAACCCTGAGCCTCTCGTAGCAGCGCAGCCGGAACTCCTCCATCTGGGCCTTCTTGCGCCTCGCGGTGTCGTAGTCCTCCGCGTCGATTGCCTGCCTCTTCTCCACCTCGTACTTCCCCAACTTCTCGCCGATCTTCAGCAACTCGGCGATGGCCACCTTCAACCTCTTGGCCGACTCGAACTTCTCGTCTGAATATTACATTTTACAGGGTTGTTTCAAAAAGAATATCCCAAGTTTGAAACGCTGTATTATATAAAACGTGTACAGGATTGGTTCGCCGCTCATATTAAAAGAGGACATTCTACAGTTTTGTTTTGGATGTGGCAAGAAATTTATAAAAATTCGATATGACCGCCATTAGACGCTCAGTTCCATATTTCAGACAAAAAGCACGTTGCACAGCAATCACAAATGCTGTTTTCCCGAATTGAATTACACAAAACGCATTTTGCTGAGCAGCAACCATCTTGATAATGAGATAGCGCAATAACAAGTACGCTTAGCGCCACTTATTGGCAACAGAATTAAACTTGAGAACCTCTTCTTTACAACAGTAGGTGGCGTGGGTCTGAAACTATTTTTCAAAGTTGCGATATATTCTCTTTGAAACACCCTTTATAAACAGAGCGAATCAAACGTTGCAAAGTTACTAACTACATATATACCCTTGACAGCGTCCTGTTTCCTCGAGTCCAGTTTGCGAATTATCTGGGCAACTTCAGGGTCCTGGTACATGTCAAAGGTGAGGTCGTCGAGAGCCGATACGGAGTCCCGCTTGTTGGTGTCGAGCGAGGCGGTAGGGCTGCCGTCGGAAGGATCGTCGCCGATCACGTTGATGGCCACTATGGCCACCTGGTTGAACAGGTTCTGGCGGTTTATGTGGTTCTTGGGGATGGCGAGCTTGACGAAGCGGCCGATCACGTTCACGTGCACCGACTTGAGCTCGCGGGCCGTCAGGTTGGTCTTCTCGTTGTCGGACAGCGACACGTACCTGTGTGTAATATATAATCCCAATTTCATATTCGATGCTACCGTTTGTAAACTGCAAAGAAAAAAGAGATGTGACCCGAGTCTTTTGTATTTTGCGCTGCGATGGTTCACAGTCTGGCCTTCGGGTACGTCGCCAACGAGAATCTCGATTTGGGACGCTGCAAAGTAAAAAAAAAAAACTGCAAGATTAGTTCGCGAGGAGCAATTGGCGAAATAGGGAAGACAGTTGTTTCTTTTCTACTTGTACAGTAAAAACCTGTTAAGTTGGACACCTTACATATTGGACGTGGGGAATCCCTGGATATGTGTTGGACACTTTTTGTCCGCACCGATGGTATCCAACTTCAACCAGGTTTTACCGTAGCAATATAGATCCGAAGTCGATATAGTGCGACGACAACTTTTATTAAATCCTGAACCAACAATATTGCACACTCGCAACACCAGGGTAAGAGTTAAGGAAGTGTCTGGATCCCAATGATCGAGAATACTCAGCTGGCACCCGTGCGGGTGACCGTCAGGCAGAACCCCAGCTCGGCACTAACTAGCGCAGACTTGGCGTTGAGGAGCAGCAGACCGGTGTGGTTCACTGTTGATAGCTGAGGGTTAGGGGACGCCACACTCGGAGCACCAATTTTGTGGATCGAGTAGTTCACAGGAGGAATTCAGTTGTATGGAGCACTAGTAGGACTAGATAGTGATGGAATGTTACTGAACAGTTCCACTCTTGAAGAGCACCATTGAAGCTTAGTATTGGAGGTGCAGCGGACTCGAGGTGGGGTAGTGCTGCCGTCGGCTTGGAGCTGGAGGTAACAACCCGACGGTGACCAAGCACGGAATGCCCAGAGAACCCAGAGCAGGGAACTCTTACCCAGGAAATAAGCGATTACACAGGCAACAATGAACAAATTAATCAAAATTGGTTTGAACCAGTTTATTCATTAGGCAAGGGCGCCACAATGTACTCGGCTACTTAATTCTTGGATTTCCCCTCGTGCAAATCGAATAAAGAACCAACAACCGGGTGAATTATATATATATATGCGTACCTATAATGCATTGGTGAGACAGAATCTGGATCTTGCACACGTGCACGCGGCCCTCCAGCTGCAGCACCACTTCCTGGGGAAAGCCGCAAAACCTACATACCAATATACGAAACGGTTTAATCCAGATAGCGAAAAGCACACAATTTTTTCCCCCCCGATTTATCCAAGTGATCACCTAGCTGACCACCAGCCTTGCACAGTCGGCCCGTGAGAATTGAGTTCTTCGGCCGCGTGAAGTTCATCTTCGCTGGACACGGCTGCCACTGAAAACCCAATTTTACGCGGCATCTTTCTTCGTATCCATTCATCGATTCCTTCATATATACATTTAAAATAAGGTTTTTGTTTTCCCGGGTTTATTTCTTCCCAACCGTTGCTATATTAATACTTGCATCGATTTCAACACGTACAGTATATCAAATCTCGATCGCCGCGTATTAAGACCACCGTCTCGGAAATTACTGTTGGAACAAACAAGATTTAAGGAACACCTTCGAAATGATTACGTATTTTTAAATAAATGACTAATTTAAATTCCAACCCCTTGTTGTCTGTTTGCTTTCACCACGCTGCGTTGCAGCGAAACAAGAAAACAGGGTTATTGATCCGGGAGAATGTGAGGATCCCGCAAAGGGACACTGATGCGAGGTTATAACACGCCCACAAAGGATTGGTTGAGCACGATTAGCCTCGCAAAAGGGCCATTTCCGGCGTTATAAAATTCTGGGCTAACATGTACCCCACTCCTAAGTGGGGTACAAATAATATATGTTGGGGGCAATGCATGAAGCCCTTTGATTTTAAACAACTTTTAAGTAACAACCCTTTGACTCTTAAGTGACAACCTTTTCACCTTTTTTAAGTAAAAACCCTTTGATTTCAAGTGAATTAAACTATTTGACTTTTAAGCGAAAAACTTTTGAGTTTCAAGTGGAAACCCTTGAGTTTCGAGAGAAAACCCCTTGACTTTTACCGTAAATTCTCATTTAATACCCCGGGGGCGTTATTCAAATCTCAGACTTTTGCCATGGGGTGCTATTAGAGATTGGGGTGTTATTAGAGATGGGACATTATTTCATTTTAACTTAATTTTGTTAACACTTGATTACATTTTTGACATAAAATTGGAGCCACTATTCAGCATCACTGTCCACCGCTTAATACTTTTCTAATTCATGACTCTTATTTACAGGATTCAAGTTGCATTTAAAAGTAATTTGAAACGCATGGGGTGCTAATAGGGATTGGGGGGTTAATAGAGACTGGGCTATTAAATGAGAATTTACGGTAAGTAACAACTTCTTGCCTATAGACGGTTTTACATTTTATCGATAAATTTACAGTAAACGGTACGTCCATACGCAAGTACACGAATGAAGTATAGTAATAATTCAGGGAATGAAATGTCGATATCGATTTTCCTGGAAGTGGACCGTGAGTTTCACTCTTGCATTGGTTTCCTCGAGTCATGCACAGGAAATGTTGTTTATGCTCACTTTAGTAGGAATACAGAAATAGGAATGTAAATTAACCCCGTTCGAGTCGTTGTACGCAAACCTTACGTGTTGCCCTTTTTCGAAATACCCAACTCTGTTTTTGAGAACAACAGCTTCTTATTTTAGTATTCAATATATTATTCTTAAATAAATTCCGTTGGAACTATGTGGGACGTACGACTGCTTTTCGTCACCGTTGCGGCCACAGCCCTCGGCACCCTTTGCGAAAGTACGTGATGGTTTAATCCTTCTGTTATTAAACAGCATTGAAAGTTTAGTATACACGAGTACAATTACATTTTCCCCGATCAGATTTGGACTGTTCGGACGGGAAACGGTTCCGAGCGAAGAGCAGCGCGTATTTCCCTTCGGCGACCGACGCGGACCAGGGAGGTTTGACCGACATGGAAGGAAACCCTTTAAGAACTTTGCAAGATTTCTTGAAGGATGAAGTGCAATACGTCACGGTGGCCCTTGATATCCACTCGGTCCCTATCGAACCCCACACACCCATCTGCGTACCGGAAATCAACCGCTTTTACGGACGCCGTATCAGGTTCGAAGTAGGTATATGATCTTGAGACGAATTCATATATTGTTTACATTTTCAGTAAACTCGTCGAGAGGTAAATAAAGATTTCAATCTTAAGAATTCCTGTACATTCACGCCGACAGGATTTATTCCATTCACTCAGTTTCCATTTTAAATAGCGGTTTCTGCAGAATTTACGCAATGACTGGAAATAATCTGTAGAAAATCTAAAGAATATTTGCGCGAAATCTGAAATTCTGCAAACTACTGTTAGCGTGGCTTATAACTCGAGTGCGGATTTTACGTGCAAGCACTTATTTTTTTGCTGAACGTCTTATTATCAGGAATCTTACAGAAAAGCGTTTTAATTTCGTTTGGAATTATTTGGACATCATTTTTGCGTACGTTTTTGTATGTAGATTTTCTGCAGAAATCAATGTTTTTCTGCAGAAAATGTGCAGCGCATTTGCGATTAATTTGTACTTTACCTTCAACCGTCGATACTAAAGTGTATTGCGTACAACGAAACGTAGTTTCTGCTGTTAAAATTCGTCATTATTAGTTAATTTCCAGTTTTTGTTATAACCCCATATCTGCCGGATTAACGAGGGAGGGACTGTACGACGTATTTGAATGATCGTGAATAAAATCCTTTTCTCACAATTGTTAAACAACTAGTTTCGACTCGTTTGACTTGAACTCCTTATGTAATTATTTTTTTATCCGATTGAATTTTAACGATGGCCGTTATTCGTACCCTGATGTGTATTGGAACTGCTTTTAAAGATTTATTTTCACGATCGTGACTAGAAACTGGTTTGTATATTTTAGAATAGAAACTAAAATTGTACGCAATTACGTTTTGAAATCGCTATTGTCGACTTCATTTCCATAACGCGGTGTAATCTTGCGAGCGGATTTTCTCGTTTTGGAAAATGTGAACTTTTATGTTCAAGACTCGAACAACGTACCGTTCAAAAAAGATGATTCGCGCTTTCCTTTCTTTTCCAAGTTCCGGGACACGGGAAGATCGATGCGAGACGCTTGCTTCTCCCAAATCCGGATCTGCGTAAAGGACAAGACGTCTTCCTTTCTTCCCATCTTCAACCAGTACTTAACCGTGGTGGTGCCTCAATCCTCCTTCTGCGAGAACACAACCAACCCGACTTGAAACTCCGTATTTTTTATTTCCGCTTCTTTTTTTTTTACGCCACAGCATGCAACAAATATTAGCCCTTTTGCGGAACTACGCGAGTCCCGCATCTCGAAACATAATAAAACATCGCAAACGTAAGAGCGAAACAAACTTAACAGCAGCCGGCTTATTTTCCTCGAGATCGCGCGTTGAATATCAACCGAGTCTTTTTTTGCGAGCAAATGGCAAGGACCGATGGGCCTCAAGTTTCTCCGTTTATAGCCTCGACAACCTGCAAAATCCCAAAGCAAATATTTAAAACTTTCAGAAGTACTCGTATCGGCTTGGTCCATAATAATCGCCGTATTTTGGCAATCGGAAACGAGGACGCTTCTTCTACGAGGGTTGGTTTGGAAACCATAACCTCACTTTAGCCGTAAATTAGAAATCTCGCAATTCAAAAATACTTTATTACGTAAGATACGACAAACGTACCTACGCCGGGTGGTTCAAAGCCCCCGGAGCCCTTGGCTTCAACCGCAAAACCGTTGATCTCGCTGTAGAGTGTAGTTCCGGAACCTCGAACTTAAGTGAAACTCAACTGCGCAATTAAGGTAACCAAATACCCTTCCGTGCTCGCTGGAATCTGCTGGCCCCTTTCTCTACTGACCCTTTACTGTTAGGGTGTGGGATGGGGACCACCTCGGGCTCGGAACCCCTTCGGTGGAGTACGTCACCTCTACGTCCACACTCAACGATATCCGCGATGATTCTGAAATTCTCTCCCCTTCCTCTCGTTTCATTTCCATGCGTTTGCATCGCAAATGGAGTTCGCAATTTCTGGTGGTGTGACTCGTGACGTCACTTGTTTACCACCTAAATCACCCCTCCCACAGTCAACGATTAAATTTAAGCACTTGTCATAGCGTTCCGCTAGTTTGCAAATTCCTTCTTCGTAACGTTCGGCCGCCCGGACAATGTAGCCGATCTTTCACGGCATTTTGAAGTTTTTCATCGTCCGGGAAGTTCTGCGATGCAAGCGGCTTCTTCACGTGAAAAATCACTTTTTTGAATTCACAGCTAAAGTGAGGTTAATTTCCGAACCATCCTAGTATAAATCTGCAAGTTTTCGCATATGATACACAGGGTGCTCGTAACTGTAACACGTACGTACCAAGTTATCGGAATCCGCGAGAGCCTGCTTCGCCAAATACCTTTCCCGCCTGATTTTCGCGTCCAATTCGCCAGGAACGTCTTTCACGACCAAGTCGATCAACCACGAGATATAGAACACTGTGAACTACACGGGAAAGAATTACAGTTTCAGAATATAAAGCGGCTACAGACGAGATTAGTACAGTTCGGATTAACTGACCGTGAAGACGACGATGAAAGCCAAGCGCGTGGCCATCAGGTTCCAGTAAAACACGGTCAGTTCTCCGTTATGATCTCGGAAACCGGGATACCTACGTGCCGAGCCAATCGAGATCCATTTTCCCTTTAGCGTAACAAGAAATGACAAAGGACGGAGAGAGAGAGAAACTCGCCTGCATTCTTGCGCAGTCGAGTTTGGAGGGGAAACGCCGAGGGTGAAGTTAACGTAGCCGGTCATAGTACCGCGTTGCCAACGGTACAGCATGCGAGGCAAGAACTCGGACGTGAAGGCGATCAGGCAAGCCTGGGGTCATCAATACAAAAAGCTGATATAAATTGTATTTCGAAACGCGCAGTCTACACGTAACATCCAGTTCGGAGATGGAAACCAGGATAACCACTATAACCTAACATTGCATGAATGTTACCTCCGTGTACTCTGAATCACATATAGGCGAGATCCACACGTTTGATCGTGATGAGAAATACAAAATATCTAAAAACGAGATTCAGTTTACTGAAACACAGTGAGACAGAATGGAAACGAGTGAGCTTACAAGTCCGCACGTGTCAGTTCTTTGCAACGGGCAAAATCAAAGTGCGACAAGTGTTATGCTAGAAACCAGTTTGTAATACGACCGAGCAAGGGACCCTACTGGTCATTAAGGCTGACATAACGGTCCCTTGCCTTATGCTTGACAATGTTAAGTTATAGTGGTTAAGGCAGAGGCTACTATTTATCAGCTCCTGACTGTTTTGCCCTGAAGATGACCGTGTGTATCAGTCGAAACTAGTCAGCGCATTAAAACACGCGTGTTTCAACAATATACGAGATAAGGAGTCCTCTTCATTTACTGATCGGCATCTCATAGCTCCATACTTACAAGTTGGGAACAGATTACATTTTCGATGTTAACTTCCATCAAACTTTACGAAATTTCAAGTTGAAATGGAAAACAACATTGACGTTTCTCACTTTTTTTTGCAAACTGAATGAAAGTAACACAGAACATTTCTAAACTTGCTTTTCTTACTTACATTTCTGAAAGTTAATCGATATTTACAAACTGATTGAAGGTAATATTTCTAAACTAATTCACGTTCTCTTATAATAAACTGCTACTATATCCCCCTCGTATTTTAGAATATATTAAACCGTTCATAAAAGTTATCGCCATTTCGAAAAATCCTGAATTCTTTTCTGAGCTTTCGAGGCGCGACCGAACTACCACTTACGTTGCTGACTACAGCGATATGCGACAGGGTTTGGAAGATGGGGAACCAGATGCCGATGCCGCGAGCCTGGTGCGCGACGACCCTCCTCGTGTCGCGCACCAACCTGCGCGCGTTCATCCTCATCTCGACCCAGTTGTTGAGAAGGGCCAGAAGCGGGGCCAGAGGGAACGCGGCCACGAATATCGTAGTGAAGCCGTACTGCAGGACTAGAGAAAAAAGCACGCGCGTCACGTTCCTCAAACCGGGCAACGGTCTCACGTCCCTTACTCATCGAGAGGTACTCGGAGAAAAGCCCGTCGTGAGACTCCAGTCCGTAATCGCATTCCCAACGGCTTCTGCCTTCGCCGACGCAGGGCTTAACGCGGCAGATATTCTTCAATTTCCTGTCAAAGGCGGCGGCTACCTGGACATAAAGACCCCAATTTCCCGATCGCTACAACTTACGGAAGGATCACGTCCAGGGTCTTGTTGATCATCTGCGTGCCGAGCATGATCACGAACAATTCCTGCGCGAGTTCCATCAAGCATCCTCCCGCGCCGCACTAAGTGAAATGGCGGAATAAACGCCGCGTGATCGCACGCGTGACAGATGCGTCGTCACTTACCGATTCGGGCCGCAAACCCAAGATGTGCGTGTAACGGCCGGGATATCCGCAAAACCTATTGAGAAGGACAGTTTGCCGTTTAAATCACCTGAAGCCCTCGTGCCGACGAAAATGATGGAATTGCAATTCTAAAGGGAATTATAGATTTCTTTCTAGAATATTGAAATATCCTCCTCTCATAAACTTCAAATCCACTTTGGGCATTTCAAGGCGAATGCAATAACGATTTACAAACTAAGAAACCAATGACAAACAAGTGAGATCCAATTAATACAAAAAGGAATAACAATTAAAACCACTTACAGAGTTTCTACGAGATCCTCACATGATGTGTCAAGAAAAATGAACTGTCCGAGTGATTACAGAGCCATTTTATAAGTTTTCCACAAACCTGTCCTTCAGGATCATTTAATGTTGTGCAATGATTGTTCTCGGA
Source organism: Glomeris maerens (assembly GCA_023279145.1). Classification (NCBI taxonomy): domain Eukaryota; kingdom Metazoa; phylum Arthropoda; class Diplopoda; order Glomerida; family Glomeridae; genus Glomeris; species Glomeris maerens. Next base: position 1,741 of record WWPM01025296.1, on the reverse strand, counting down.
ACTAGTATAGATGAAGAAAGATTCGGCCGCATAGAACTTAAATCTCTTACTTTCGGATTTCATCAGTAAAACTTGAGTTAATTTTGGGCCGTGATAACTCATTGCTTACATTCGAGGATGGTTCGATGTTAGAACCGAAACTAGCCGGCAAATGAAAATGTCCAGAGTGGACTTGAAGACGAGGATTTGCTCTTTTTCAACATTATTATCGAACTCATAATCAGTTCCAGACAAGCATGGCTTCAATAAACTGATTCATTTTAAATGATACTAACTTACGCGAGTTCCCTTTCCTTTATCTCCCCATATTGCCATTCATTTCTTTCTTCACCATTAACCTTAATTTTTGTCGAAATCAAGAAACAGCAATTATAGAAAGCGGCTCACCTTCCCTTAAAGAAAGCAATGTAGAAGATTGGGGAGAAGTAGTTGATAAACTGGAAGGTGAAGACGCGCAACGCGAAGCTGTTGTCGAATTCCAACCGGGTCCGGTGCATTTCTGCAACATTAAATCAACCCCTTTAGAGCATTTCAATCCGTAATTACCTGATGTACTATTATACAGGGTGGACATAAATTATATTGGCAACATTTCAAATACGCGTCGAAGAACGTTGGTCCCTTTATTGGACTTTAATATTGATGAACTTAAACTTGAATATAACAGCGCTCGACAATATGCGTGCGCGAAGCTTACAACAACTAACCCCATTCGGTGAGCACGAGAGCCAACTTGGTGTACACCTTTCCCAAGACCGTGATGATGAGAAGGTGAACGGCGGCTCCCGACAAGCTCGCGATCGTGGGCGCGTGAGGTCTCGTTGTCTTGTTCTGGAACAGCGGCACCGTCACCACGGTACGGTACACCACCATGCCCACGATGAACACCATCACCAGAGATACCTGCGCGCAAAAAGACTGTTATCTGTACGTGAAACGACACTCGTCGACTGCTGCTCTAAACCCGACCATCGACAGCAACACTGCGACGCCGGTGACGACACGCAGGCGGCGGCTCGCGGCGGGAAACGAAGGCTCGCGGGTTGCCGTCACGGGGTTGACGGACAGCGAAGGGGCCCTCGCAGAGAATTGCGGTCTCGGTCTCTCCTAATTGGAAATTACATTCATTTTATTTCAATCTGTCTTGCAAAATTACGGACACAAGTGTTAGAAACGCATACGGTTTGGGACCATTCACCGATCGCAAAAAACCCAATTAAAAAAAGCCCAAATACACGGTAGACAACTCGAAGAGAACCCGATCCGATCGTACCTCGTCCTCTGAGAAATCGAGGCAATCCCACGAATGCGCCAGCGTGATGCTCTTCCTTTTCCAGTACTTCAAGAAGAGCACGGCTAGCCGAGAAAGAAAAGAGATGACCAATAGACGCGAACGGCATCTTTGATAGAAGAAGAAGAAACCCACTCCAAAACGCGACAAAGACAGCGTACACCACCGTGCCCACGTGGTCGAATAGGTACACGAGACGGCTGAAGACGCACACGTCCGAAAGGAACCAGTAAGAGCAGCCGGTGCTCTCGTCGCAGAGAGGGCACATTTTGTACTGCTCCTTGCTGGAGCAAACTTGGTCTCTGGCAAAAATAATCAAGTTATAAAACAACAACGCTACGGCACTTTGCTACTTCTATTGCCATTGCTTTGTTACTGCTATTGCCATTGCTTTGCTACTTCTATTGCCATTGCTTTGCTATTGCCATTGCGTAAGTGATATACATATAC
>WWPM01025294.1:0-13691 GCA_023279145.1 Glomeris maerens | reverse complement strand
GAAGAGAGGAAAGAGGACGGTGAGGAGGAGGATGAAAGGGATGATGATGAAGAAGAAGAGAATGATAAAGAAGAGGATGAAGAAGAGGATGGAGGAGGATGAAGCAGATGAAGGATGAAGATGAAGAGGGGGATGAAAGAAACGAAGGGAAGGATGAAGCAGAAGGTTGAAAAAGAAAAGGGGCAAGACGATGGTTAGGAGGATGAAGGGGATGATGAAAAAGACTAATAGGGGGATGGAGAAGGACGAAGGGAATGAAAGAGATGAAGGGAATGAAAAAGATGAAGAGAAGGGTGACAAATGAGGATAAAGATGAAGACGAGTTGGATGAAAATGAGAAGGATGAGGATTAAGAGAAGGAAAATTTGGGTGCATTGAAATTCGTTTTGCAATTGGCCGTTTCGGCGGTTTCTCAGCGCTACACGTTGGCAGCTCCAAAAAACCAATTAATGTTAGAAGTTTGGCGGGAGTTAATGCTTTATCAATAACAATTCAATATTTAAGTTTTAAACCGCCGAAATGGTCAATTCCGCGTAATAACTGACTTCTCCAGCTTCTCGGCAAGTTCTGGCGAAGAAATGCCGGACGTCCTCGATCCGTCACCGCGCGACGACTGCACGCTGCTGACCACCGATGACCGTCTCTCCTATTTTAAAAAAACCCACATTACCCTTCAATAATCTACAAGATGTCATCACACGTATACTTCGGCTTCCGCTTCCATCCTGTCCAGTTCCTCGTACAAGTGCCGGTGCAGCGTGTTCCTACGTGTCCTTTCTTCCTCGACCGGAAGGTACCTTCTCACTTCCCTGCCCTTCAACTTATACAGTCCGACTATTATCCTCTCGGCCGCTTCCCTCACCGATCCCGAAGGGTGTTGAAGGGCCGGCACGGCGAAGGCCATCACCGTAGGCACGCTAAGTCCGCTGCGTGCCCGCACAAAGGTATTAAAAGAAGAATAACCGTTGTAACGCACGATCGAGACAGACAGACCTATCTTTCTCGACACCGAGTTTCTCAACCAGCTGCTGCACGAGAGTGACCTGGCCGTGCGCCAGACGCGGCTGCACGTTCCCCGCCAGGGGCTGGCAGAAATGGGCCGGCACCGTTTGAAGGGCGCGTACCTCCGGGAAGTCGACCATTTCCATGATGTAGCGGTGGGCGGCGCTGCGTTGCCTCGCGGCCTGCAAGACGCGCAAGTCTCTTAACCCGTCCCGAGATTTGGAAATCGGTCACAGTCCGTATGTTAAGGTGGTATGAGGGCGATTCAAATGAAAACAGGCTAATGGGTTTTTTTTTACGAAAACTGTGGCGTTTATATAAAAATAATTTCCACCAGCATTTACGCACTTATCCCATTGTGTAACTAGCCGCGTGATTCCTTGTTCGTAAAACTCTGTTGGCTGTGACTTCAGGATCTCCATCACCTCTTGCTTTACCTCGTCGTCCAAGGAGAGGGTCCGCTTGCTCCACGACTTCACTACCGACAGTGACAACGAATGTTCTCCGTAAACAGCAACCGTACGCCTGTGAATGTCGGTTTGCCGAACACCTTCAGCAGTTAATAACTTTGTTCTTCTTTCGAGGCATCCATTTTGTGCGCAATGATAAATCTTAACTGGAGCTCCACCCATCTTACGCGTCTCTACAAAATCATACGCAACAGCGCTTCAACGAACAAAATAACCTCCAACACCCACATCCCATCGCGAGATGCACATATCCGTACATACTATCGACAAGCTCATATTTTTCTTGCCTCAAACCTACCGCGCACACCGTGGAGTAGCGTGTTTTCATTTGAATCACCCTCATAGTTGGAGAATTTGAGGTTGGTCTTACAAACCCGCCTAAAAAACATGGTAAATACGTCAAAATTACAGAGAAGCTTCAATTGAAGGTTTTCACTGCTTAAATAACATTAAGTGCAAACAAAAACAACCGTAAATAGAATAACCAAGTAATTAAGATGAAAATTAGGTTCAGAATTCACGGTGTAAGTAACATTAGGTGCAAACAAAACAAATGTAAACGGAATAACCAAGCAGATAAATGAGTAAAGCAATTGCAGACAATAAAACAAGTATGGAAAATGCGGTAATAAATACATAAATAGAGGCGTAAAATGTATATAGGAATTATATAAGACATTCGGTGATTGTTGGTTGGAGTTTTATATATACTTTGTCGCCCAGTTTCGTGTGGATTTCCGGAAGGGTCTTTTCCACAACATGTGCCATCTCCGACCTGGGAATCCTGCATTTACACGAAAAACGAATGTAGTTACACTTTCGAAGATCGAAACGTGAAAAACCATTACTTCTTCTGTTTCGGGAACTCGCGCAGAAGAGTCTTCAGAACATCGAGCGATTGGATGAAAACCGAGAGAACGATGTCTTTAAGGGCCTTTTGGACCAACGCGGTGGCCGCGCGAAGGAACCGCGCCGGGGCCACGTGCGAGTGTTTCGCCTCGTAATCTTGGACCTGTCTCTTCAACTCCCTCAGGGATTCCTCGCGCTGCGAGAAGATCTTCGAGTACGCGTGCTCCACGAGGGGCTGTCCGAAGACCTCGACCGCCAGCACGGTCTGCCTCTTATCCTCCTCGTTCAGGTTGCTTCGCTTCCTCGCCTTCACCCGGCCCCTCGGGTCGGGCCTATTGCCCGCTGAGGCCCCGTCGTCGAAGGAGTCCGCGCTGCCGCGGAACGTCGGAAGGGCTCTTTCCTCGTACGCCGCGTAAGTGCTCATCGGGGCCCCTTGGGCGTTCTTAGGGGGCCTCGGCACCGCGTTGGGCGCGTGGTTGGCCAGCCCACCCTCAAAGCCCTCGGAACTGCTGCTGTCCGACATCTCGTAGTCTCGTCTCGCAGCGAAGCCTGGTGACGGTTTTTAAAGGTTTCACGGAGTTACGGTTCGCGAAAGGATAGTGTTTCGTATACTAACCGTTCTGGATCCTCGGAGGCTCTCGTATAATGAACTGTTATTTGCAGGGGAAAAAAAAGCAAATTGATATCTTATTGCAAAATTTCAATGCAGATGTTTCCCCTAATTTCATTTATTATCACACCCGAAGATACCCCTGCGACACGTGATTATATCACTGGAACAAGGACCGTATTTACTTCTTTGCCACCCATCAACTCGTGAACCCTGAGCCTCTCGTAGCAGCGCAGCCGGAACTCCTCCATCTGCGCCTTCTTGCGCCTCGCGGTGTCGTAGTCCTCCGCGTCGATCGCCTGCCTCTTCTCCACCTCGTACTTCCCCAACTTCTCGCCGATCTTCAGCAACTCGGCGATGGCCACCTTCAACCTCTTGGCCGACTCGAACTTCTCGTCTGAATATTACATTTTACGGGGTTGTTTCAAAAAGAATATCCCAAGTTTGAAACGCTGTATTATATAAAACGTGTGCAGGATTGGTTCACCGCTCATATTAAAAGAGGACATTCTACAGTTTTGTTTTGGATGTGGCAAGAAATTTATAAAAATTCGATGTGACCGCCATTAGACGCTCAGTTCCATATTTCAGACAAAAAGCACGTTGCACAGCAATCACAAATGCTGTTTTCCCGAATTGAATTACACAAAACGCATTTTGCTGAGCAGCAGCCATCTTGATAATGAGATAGCGCAATAACAAGTACGCTTAGCGCACGTCTATTGGCAACAGAATTAAACTTGAGAATCTCTTCTTTACAACAGTAGGTGGCGTAGGTCTGAAACTATTTTTCAAAGTTGCGATATATTCTCTTTGAAACACCCTTTATAAACAGAGCGAATCAAACGTTGCAAAGTTACTAACTACATATATACCCTTGACAGCGTCCTGTTTCCTCGAGTCCAGTTTGCGAATTATCTGGGCAACTTCAGGGTCCTGGTACATGTCAAAGGTGAGGTCGTCGAGAGCCGACACGGAGTCCCGCTTGTTGGCGTCGAGCGAGGCGGTAGGGCTGCCGTCGGAAGGATCGTCGCCGATCACGTTGATGGCCACTATGGCCACCTGGTTGAACAGGTTCTGGCGGTTTATGTGGTTCTTGGGGATGGCGAGCTTGACGAAGCGGCCGATCACGTTCACGTGCACCGACTTGAGCTCGCGGGCCGTCAGGTTGGTCTTCTCGTTGTCGGACAGCGACACGTACCTGTGTGTAATATATAATCCCAATTTCATATTCGATGCTACCGTTTGTAAACTGCAAAGAAAAAAGAGATGTGACCCGAGTCTTTTGTATTTTGCGCTGCGATGGTTCACAGTCTGGCCTTCGGGTACGTCGCCAACGAGAATCTCGATTTGGGACGCTGCAAAGTAAAAAAAAAAAACTGCAAGATTAGTTCGCGAGGAGCAATTGGCGAAATAGGGAAGACAGTTGTTTCTTTTCTACTTGTACAGTAAAAACCTGTCAAGTTGGACACCTTACATATTGGACGTGGGGAATCCCTGGATATGTGTTGGACACTTTTTGTCCGCACCGATGGTATCCAACTTCAACCAGGTTTTACCGTAGCAATATAGATCCGAAGTCGATATATTGCGACGACAACTTTTACTAAATCCCGAACCAACAATATTGCACACTCGCAACACCAGGGGTAAGAGTTAAGGAAGTGTCTGGATCCCAATGATCGAGAATACTCAGCTGGCACCCGTGCGGGTGACCGTCAGGCAGAACCCCAGCTCGGCACTAACTAGCGCAGACTTGGCGTTGAGGAGCAGCAGACCGGTGTGGTTCACTGTTGATAGCTGAGGGTTAGGAGACGCCACACTCGGAGCACCAATTTTGTGGATCGAGTAGTTCACAGGAGGAATTCAGTTGTATGGAGCACTAGTAGGACTAGATAGTGATGGAATGTTACTGAACAGTTCCACTCTTGAAAAGCACCATTGAAGCTTAGTATTGGAGGTGCAGCGGACTCGAGGTGGGGTAGTGCTGCCGTCGGCTTGGAGCTGGAGGTAACAACCCGACGGTGACCAAGCACGGAATGCCCAGAGAACCCAGAGCAGGGAACTCTTACCCAGGAAATAAGCGATTACACAGGCAACAATGAACAAATTAATCAAAATTGGTTTGAACCAGTTTATTCATTAGGCAAGGGCGCCACAATGTACTCGGCTACTTAATTCTTGGATTTCCCCTCGTGCAAATCGAATAAAGAACCAACAACCGGGTGAATTATATATATATATGCGTACCTATAATGCATTGGTGAGACAGAATCTGGATCTTGCACACGTGCACGCGGCCCTCCAGCTGCAGCACCACTTCCTGGGGAAAGCCGCAAAACCTACATACCAATATACGAAACGGTTTAATCCAGATAGCGAAAAGCACACAATTTTTTCCCCCCCGATTTATCCAAGTGATCACCTAGCTGACCACCAGCCTTGCACAGTCGGCCCGTGAGAATTGAGTTCTTCGGCCGCGTGAAGTTCATCTTCGCTGGACACGGCTGCCACTGAAAACCCAATTTTACGCGGCATCTTTCTTCGTATCCATTCATCGATTCCTTCATATATACATTTAAAATAAGGTTTTTGTTTTCCCGGGTTTATTTCTTCCCAACCGTTGCTATATTAATACTTGCATCGATTTCAACACGTACAGTATATCAAATCTCGATCGCCGCGTATTAAGACCACCGTCTCGGAAATTACTGTTGGAACAAACAAGATTTAAGGAACACCTTCGAAATGATTACGTATTTTTAAATAAATGACTAATTTAAATTCCAACCCCTTGTTGTCTGTTTGCTTTCACCACGCTGCGTTGCAGCGAAACAAGAAAACAGGGTTATTGATCCGGGAGAATGTGAGGATCCCGCAAAGGGACACTGATGCGAGGTTATAACACGCCCACAAAGGATTGGTTGAGCACGATTAGCCTCGCAAAAGGGCCATTTCCGGCGTTATAAAATTCTGGGCTAACATGTACCCCACTCCTAAGTGGGGTACAAATAATATATGTTGGGGGCAATGCATGAAGCCCTTTGATTTTAAACAACTTTTAAGTAACAACCCTTTGACTCTTAAGTGACAACCTTTTCACCTTTTTTTAAGTAAAAACCCTTTGATTTCAAGTGAATTAAACTATTTGACTTTTAAGCGAAAAACTTTTGAGTTTCAAGTGGAAACCCTTTGAGTTTCGAGAGAAAACCCCTTGACTTTTACCGTAAATTCTCATTTAATACCCCGGGGGCGTTATTCAAATCTCAGACTTTTGCCATGGGGTGCTATTAGAGATTGGGGTGTTATTAGAGATGGGACATTATTTCATTTTAACTTAATTTTGTTAACACTTTACTACATTTTTGACATAAAATTGGAGCCACTATTCAGCATCACTGTCCACCGCTTAATATTTTTTCTAATTCATGACTCTTATTTACAGGATTCAAGTTGCATTTAAAAGTAATTTGAAACGCATGGGGTGCTAATAGGGATTGGGGGGTTAATAGAGACTGGGCTATTAAATGAGAATTTACGGTAAGTAACAACTTCTTGCCTATAGACGGTTTTACATTTTATCGATAAATTTACAGTAAACGGTACGTCCATACGCAAGTACACGAATGAAGTATAGTAATAATTCAGGGAATAAAATGTCGATATCGATTTTCCTGGAAGTGGACCGTGAGTTTCACTCTTGCATTGGTTTCCTCGAGTCATGCACAGGAAATGTTGTTTATGCTCACTTTAGTAGGAATACAGAAATAGGAATGTAAATTAACCCCGTTCGAGTCGTTGTACGCAAACCTTACGTGTTGCCCTTTTTCGAAATACCCAACTCTGTTTTTGAGAACAACAGCTTCTTATTTTAGTATTCAATATATTATTCTTAAATAAATTCCGTTGGAACTATGTGGGACGTACGACTGCTTTTCGTCACCGTTGCGGCCACAGCCCTCGGCACCCTTTGCGAAAGTACGTGATGGTTTAATCCCTCTGTTATTAAACAGCATTGAAAGTTTAGTATACACGAGTACAATTACATTTTCCCCGATCAGATTTGGACTGTTCGGACGGGAAACGGTTCCGAGCGAAGAGCAGCGCGTATTTCCCTTCGGCGACCGACGCGGACCAGGGAGGTTTGACCGACATGGAAGGAAACCCTTTAAGAACTTTGCAAGATTTCTTGAAGGATGAAGTGCAATACGTCACGGTGGCCCTTGATATCCACTCGGTCCCTATCGAACCCCACACACCCATCTGCGTACCGGAAATCAACCGCTTTTACGGACGCCGTATCAGGTTCGAAGTAGGTATATGATCTTGAGACGAATTCATATATTGTTTACATTTTCAGAAAACTCGTCGGGAGGTAAATGAAGATTTCAATCTTAAGAATTCCTGTACATTCACGCCGACAGGATTTATTCCATTCACTCAGTTTCCATTTTAAATAGCGGTTTCTGCAGAATTTACGCAATGACTGGAAATAATCTGTAGAAAATCTAAAGAATGTTTGCGCAAAATCTGAAATTCTGCAAACTACTGTTAGCGTGGCTTATAACTCGAGTGCGGATTTTACGTGCAAGCACTTATTTTTTTGCTGAACGTCTTACGATCAGGAATCTTACAGAAAAGCGTTTTAATTTCGTTTGGAATTATTTGGACATCATTTTTGTGTACGTGTTTGTATGTAGATTTTCTGCAGAAATCAATGTTTTTCTGCAGAAAATATGCAGCGCATTTGCGATTAATTTGTACTTTACCTTCAACCGTCGATACTAAAGTGTATTGCGTACAACGAAACGTAGTTTCTGCTGTTAAAATTCGTCATTATTAGTTAATTTCCAGTTTTTGTTATAATCCCATATCTGCCGGATTAACGAGGGAGGGACTGTACGACGTATTTGAATGATCGTGAATAAAATCCTTTTCTCACAATTGTTAAACAACTAGTTTCGACTCGTTTGACTTGAACTCCTCATGTAATTATTTTTTTATCCGATTGAATTTTAACGATGGCAGTTATTCGTACCCTGATGTGTATTGGAACTGCTTTTAAAGATTTATTTTCACGATCGTGACTAGAAACTGGTTTGTATATTTTAGAATAGAAACTAAAATTGTACGCAATTACGTTTTGAAATCGCAATTGTCGACTTCATTTCCATAACGCGGTGTAATCTCGCGATCGGATTTTTCTCGTTTTGGAAAATGTGAACTTTTATGTCCAAGACTCGAACAACGTACCGTTCAAAAAAGATGATTCGCGCTTTTCTTTCTTTTCCAAGTTCCGGGACACGGGAAGATCGATGCGAGACGCTTGCTTCTCCCAAATCCGGATCTGCGTAAAGGATAAGACGTCTTCCTTTCTTCCCATCTTCAACCAGTACTTAACCGTGGTGGTGCCTCAATCCTCCTTCTGCGAGAACACAACCAACCCGACTTGAAACTCCGTATTTTTTATTTCCGCTTCTTTTTTTTTTACGCCACAGCATGCAACAAATATTAGCCCTTTTGCGGAACTACGCGAATCCCGCATCTCGAAATATAATAAAACATCGCAAACGTAAGAGCGAAACAAACTTAACAGCAGCCGGCTTATTTTCCTCGAGATCGCGCGTTGAATATCAACCGAGTCTTTTTTTGCGAGCAAATGGCAAGGACCGATGGGCCTCAAGTTTCTCCGTTTATAGCCTCGACAACCTGCAAAATCCCAAAGCAAATATTTAAAACTTTCAGAAGTACTCGTATCGGCTTGGTCCATAATAATCGCCGTATTTTGGCAATCGGAAACGAGGACGCTTCTTCTACGAGGGTTGGTTTGGAAACCATAACCTCACTTTAGCCGTAAATTAGAAATCTCGCAATTCAAAAATACTTTATTACGTAAGATACGACAAACGTACCTACGCCGGGTGGTTCAAAGCCCCCGGAGCCCTTGGCTTCAACCGCAAAACCGTTGATCTCGCTGTAGAGTGTAGTTCCGGAACCTCGAACTTAAGTGAAACTCAACTGCGCAATTAAGGTAACCAAATACCTTCCGTGCTCGCTGGAATCTGCTGGCCCCTTTCTCTACTGACCCTTTACTGTTAGGGTCTGGGATGGGGACCACCTCGGGTTCGGAACCCCTTCGGTGGAGTAGGTCACCTCTACGTCTACACTCAACGATATCCGCGATGATTCTGAAATTCTCTCCCCTTCCTCTCGTTCCATTTCCATGCATTTGCATCGCAAATGGAGTTTGCAATTTCTGGTAGCGTGACTTGTGACGTCACTTGTTTACCACCTAAATCACCCCTCCCACAGTCACCGATTAAATTTAAGCACTTGTCATAGCGTTCCGCTAGTTTGCAAATTCCTTCTTCGTAACGTTCGGCCGGCCGGACAATGTAGCCGATCTTTCACGGCATTTTGAAGTGAAAAATCACTTTTTTGAATTTACAGCTAAAGTGAGGTTAATTTCCAAACCACCCTAGCATAAATCTGCAAGTTTTCGCATATGATACACAGGGTGCTCGTAACTGTAACACGTACGTACCAAGTTATCGGAATCCGCGAGAGCCTGCTTCGCCAAATACCTTTCCCGCCTGATTTTCGCGTCCAATTCGCCAGGAACGTCTTTCACGACCAAGTCGATCAACCACGAGATATAGAACACTGTGAACTACACGGGAAAGAATTACAGTTTCAGAATATAAAGCGCTACAGACGAGATTAGTACCGTTCGGATTAACTGACCGTGAAGACGACGATGAAAGCCAAGCGCGTGGCCATCAGGTTCCAGTAAAACATGGTCAGTTCTCCGTTATGATCTCGGAAACCGGGATACCTACATGCAGGACCAATTGAGATCTGTTTCCCTTTAGCTTAACAAGAAATGACAAAGAACGGAGAGAGAGAGAAACTCGCCTGCATTCTTGCGCGGTCGAGTTTGGAGGGGAAACGCCGAGGGTGAAGTTAACGTAGCCGGTCATAGTACCGCGTTGCCAACGGTAGAGCATGCGAGGCAAGAACTCGGACGTGAAGGCGATCAGGCAAGCCTGGGGTCATCAATACAAAAAGCTGATATAAATTGTATTTCGAAACGCGCAGTCTACACGTAACATCCAGTTCGGAGATGGAAACCAGGATAACCACTATAACCTAACATTGCATGAATGTTACCTTCGTGTACTCTGAATCACATATAGGCGAGATCCACACGTTTGATCGTGATGAGAAATACAAAATATCTAAAAACGAGATTCAGTTTACTGAAACACAGTGAGACAGAATGGAAACGAGTGAGCTTACAAGTCCGCACGTGTCAGTTCTTTGCAACGGGCAAAATCAAAGTGCGACAAGTGTTATGCTAGAAACCAGTTTGTAATACGACCGAGCAAGGGACCCTACTGGTCATTAAGGCTGACATAACGGTCCCTTGCCTTATGCTTGACAATGTTAAGTTATAGTGGTTAAGGCAGAGGCTACTATTTATCAGCTCCTGACTGTTTTGCCCTGAAGATGACCGTGTGTATCAGTCGAAACTAGTCAGCGCATTAAAACACGCGTGTTTCAACAATATACGAGATAAGGAGTCCTCTTCATTTACTGATCGGCATCTCATAGCTCCATACTTACAAGTTGGGAACAGATTACATTTTCGATGTTAACTTCCATCAAACTTTACGAAATTTCAAGTTGAAATGGAAAACAACATTGACGTTTCTCACTTTTTTTTGCAAACTGAATGAAAGTAACACAGAACATTTCTAAACTTGCTTTTCTTACTTACATTTCTGAAAGTTAATCGATATTTACAAACTGATTGAAGGTAATATTTCTAAACTAATTCACGTTCTCTTATAATAAACTGCTACTATATCCCCCTCGTATTTTAGAATATATTAAACCGTTCATAAAAGTTATCGCCATTTCGAAAAATCCTGAATTCTTTTCTGAGCTTTCGAGGCGCGACCGAACTACCACTTACGTTGCTGACTACAGCGATATGCGACAGGGTTTGGAAGATGGGGAACCAGATGCCGATGCCGCGAGCCTGGTGCGCGACGACCCTCCTCGTGTCGCGCACCAACCTGCGCGCGTTCATCCTCATCTCGACCCAGTTGTTGAGAAGGGCCAGAAGCGGGGCCAGAGGGAACGCGGCCACGAATATCGTAGTGAAGCCGTACTGCAGGACTAGAGAAAAAAGCACGCGCGTCACGTTCCTCAAACCGGGCAACGGTCTCACGTCCCTTACTCATCGAGAGGTACTCGGAGAAAAGCCCGTCGTGAGACTCCAGTCCGTAATCGCATTCCCAACGGCTTCTGCCTTCGCCGACGCAGGGCTCAACGCGGCAGATATTCTTCAATTTCCTGTCAAAGGCGGCGGCTACCTGGACATAAAGACCCCAATTTCCCGATCGCTACAACTTACGGAAGGATCACGTCCAGGGTCTTGTTGATCATCTGCGTGCCGAGCATGATCACGAACAATTCCTGCGCGAGTTCCATCAAGCATCCTCCCGCGCCGCACTACGTGAAATGGCGGAATAAACGCCGCGTGATCGCACGCGTGACAGATGCGTCGTCACTTACCGATTCGGGCCGCAAACCCAAGATGTGCGTGTAACGGCCGGGATATCCGCAAAACCTATTGAGAAGGACAGTTTGCCGTTTAAATCACCTGAAGCCCTCGTGCCGACGAAAATGATGGAATTGCAATTCTAAAGGGAATTATAGATTTCTTTCTAGAATATTGAAATATCCTCCTCTCATAAACTTCAAATCCACTTTGGGCATTTCAAGGCGAATGCAATAACGATTTACAAACTAAGAAACCAATGACAAACAAGTGAGATCCAATTAATACAAAAAGGAATAACAATTAAAACCACTTACAGAGTTTCTACGAGATCCTCACATGATGTGTCAAGAAAAATGAACTGTCCGAGTGATTACAGAGCCATTTTATAAGTTTTCCACAAACCTGTCCTTCAGGATCATTTAATGTTGTGCAATGATTGTTCTCGGAACTAGTATAGATGAAGAAAGATTCGGCCGCATAGAACTTAAATCTCTTACTTTCGGATTTCATCAGTAAAACTTGAGTTAATTTTGGGCCGTGATAACTCATTGCTTACATTCGAGGATGGTTCGATGTTAGAACCGAAACTAGCCGGCAAATGAAAATGTCCAGAGTGGACTTGAAGACGAGGATTTGCTCTTTTTCAACATTATTATCGAACTCATAATCAGTTCCAGACAAGCATGGCTTCAATAAACTGATTCATTTTAAATGATACTAACTTACACGAGTTCCCTTTCCTTTATCTCCCCATATTGCCATTCATTTCTTTCTTCACCATTAACCCTAATTTTTGTCGAAATCAAGAAACAGCAATTTTAGAAAGCGGCTCACCTTCCCTTAAAGAAAGCAATGTAGAAGATTGGGGAGAAGTAGTTGATAAACTGGAAGGTGAAGACGCGCAACGCGAAGCTGTTGTCGAATTCCAACCGGGTCCGGTGCATTTCTGCAACATTAAATCAACCCCTTTAGAGCATTTCAATCCGTAATTACCTGATGTACTATTATACAGGGTGGACATAAATTATATTGGCAACATTTCAAATACGCGTCGAAGAACGTTGGTCCCTTTATTGGACTTTAATATTGATGAACTTAAACTTGAATATAACAGCGCTCGACAATATGCGTGCGCGAAGCTTACAACAACTAACCCCATTCGGTGAGCACGAGAGCCAACTTGGTGTACACCTTTCCCAAGACCGTGATGATGAGAAGGTGAACGGCGGCTCCCGACAAGCTCGCGATCGTGGGCGCGTGAGGTCTCGTTGTCTTGTTCTGGAACAGCGGCACCGTCACCACGGTACGGTACACCACCATGCCCACGATGAACACCATCACCAGAGATACCTGCGCGCAAAAAGACTGTTATCTGTACGTGAAACGACACTCGTCGACGGTCGCTCTAAACCCGACCATCGACAGCAACACTGCGACGCCGGTGACGACACGCAGGCGGCGGCTCGCGGCGGGAAACGAAGGCTCGCGGGTTGCCGTCACGGGGTTGACGGACAGCGAAGGGGCCCTCGCGGAGAATTGCGGTCTCGGTCTCTCCTAATTGGAAATTACATTCATTTTATTTCAATCTGTCTTGCAAAATTACGGACACAAGTGTTAGAAACGCATACGGTTTGGGACCATTAACCGATCGCAACAAACCCAATTAAAAAAAGCCCAAATACACGGTAGACAACTCGAGGAGAACCCGATCCGATCGTACCTCGTCCTCCGAGAAATCGAGACAATCCCACGAATGCGCCAGCGTGATGCTCTTCCTTTTCCAGTACTTCAAGAAGAGCACGGCTAGCCGAGAAAGAAAAGAGATGACCAATAGACGCGAACGGCATCTTTGATAGAAGAAGAAGAAACCCACTCCAAAACGCGACAAAGACAGCGTACACCACCGTGCCCACGTGGTCGAATAGGTACACGAGACGGCTGAAGACGCACACATCCGAAAGGAACCAGTAAGAGCAGCCGGTGCTCTCGTCGCAGAGAGGACACATTTTGTACTGCTCCTTGCTGGAGCAAACTTGGTCCCTGGCAAAAATAATCAAGTTATAAAACGACAACGCTACGGCACTTTGCTACTTCTATTGCCATTGCTTTGTTACTGCTATTGCCATTGCTTTGCTACTGCCATTGCCATTGCTTTGCTATTGCCATTGCGTAAGTGATATACATATAC
>WWPM01025292.1:0-13593 GCA_023279145.1 Glomeris maerens | reverse complement strand
AATCTTCTTTTAACTTCTACTTATTTAAAATTGTTTGGATAATTAACACCTTCATTCCTATTTTTTAAATCACTGCACCAAGAAGTTGATTGTAAATAGTTTTCAGATATACATATTTCTGTTCATAAATTATTGTTGAAATATATTTTTAATCATCATCTTCTTTTTCTTCTACTTATTTAAAATTGTTTGGATGATTAACCTCTTAATTTATATTTTTGTTTAAATTATTGCATCAAGAAATTGATTATATTTTTCAGAAATATTTCAATTTATTGCTAAAATAACATATTGTTTCAAAATAATATTAGTAATGACATCTGATATAAAGTTTCATTGAAATAAGTATATATAATTAAGTGTAATATGTATTTATGTTTAAATAAAATATGAAATGTTTACTGGAACAGTATTGATTAGGTATTTGTTAATTGGAAGAGTATTACATGTAAAAATGTTTGTTTTATTGGAAAAATTTTAGTAATCAAAAATAAACGCTTATGAAAAAAATGTATAATGGTTTCAAATGCGTTTCCTTATTTTACATGATTTAGAATTTGGAGAGGACATTGCCATTGATTTTTTTTTCGGTGCATGGAAAAGAATAATGATGTAATTAATAACAATTGAGATTTCATTGATAAATTGTGAATTTTCCAATCATTACCATCGAGTGTCCTCGTTTGTACAGTGAACACCCGGATATAGTGTAATGTCGTTTTCAAACGTATATAATAAATCTGGTGTTTGCAGGAAACGGTGGCAACAAGATCGTATTTCTCTGAGGTCATCCCATATTGTACTTGGCATTTGAACTTATTTTTTTCTTTGTTATATTAGTTATCACTCTTGGTATCCTTGACAGAAATATTTTCCAATCGTAAATTAAAGAAAGAGCCGACCAACCACCGAATTGCGAACAATTTCCAGAATTTACAACAATCACGTGGGAGTGGGTTTTCAAAATGTTGCCAATTTTTGCATAAAAATCACTTTTTTATTATGTAAAGCCTAGAATTATTTCAGTATAATTTGTAATAATAATAGGCAATGAAATGTACAAAACTGAATTGTAAATTATGCAGTTAGTTACAAATTCTACATTAATTAATTATAAAATATGCATAAATTAGCTGTAAAATACAAATTGATTATAAAGTCTAAATTGATTATAAAATACAAATTGATTATAAAATATACAAGAATTAATTGTAAATTATGCACAAATTATAGTTGCAAGATGTACATGAATAAGTTACAAAATATAAGACAATAGTTGGACAGATACAAGAATTTTATATTGTGCACAAGATAATTGCAAAATATATGCATATTTATAAATTACTCGTTAATGTAATTGATTATTTTAATTGCCAAAAATGCTACTCTTGTCAAAACTTACACTTGGGTTAGGCTATTTGAAGAATGACTCCCACACAACTTCCTCATATGTCTGTCTGCGTTTATAAGAAGCTGAAAATCGGGAAAACCTTGTCACCACATTGCAAAAAAAAATATCTGTATAGTTATTAGTGTGCAGAAGGATCTGAAACTTGTTTTTGAAAAACATGTCTGGTCTCTCTATTTTGTTCAATTTTTGCTTTTTCAAATTTTGCATGGCAGTTACCTTAAACAAGTAATTTCACGCTTCATTTCCCGGTGATTTAAACATTCAAATACCCAGGGCGACTATTGTTTTTCCTACCACAAGGTACTAAACTTTTTATCTTGGGAATTATGTTTTAAATGTGAACTGACAAGGTTTTAAAACACCCCCTTGAAACTTGCAAAATAACACAGAACATCCTGAACACCCCTTCTGTACAGTAATCGACTCTTCTCGGTCGCAAAACCTTCCCAGAAGAGGGTGTGGCCTAAACTGAACAGGGGTCGTTCAGATAGAAGGTCCACCTGCGTTAATGGACCTCCTATTTGGCAAAAAACTAATAACTGCAGCAAAATTCTCTGAAACTTTTTGAGATTGAACGCGTTAAATTTTGTGTTAAAGTTGATGAAATGGCAGTTAGTGACAGAAGCATTGGTAACCTACTTGAACGATTGTGTAATTAGGTAAGGGTGATGATGATTATCTTGATGATTAGTGGTGGATCCGATGTGCGAAATTTGGACTGTCTTGCAATTGATGGCAATAAATAGTTGGGAATGCACGTTGTATGGATGGATGGATGGATGGTGTATAGAAAAGTCGGCCGAGGACGTGGTTATTATAATTTTCCAACCCCCTGACCTAGAAAGCGACGCCTAGCGGGGGCGGGTCGTAACAACGGCGCTCCTTTTTCTTCCCCTCTCTCAACTCAAAAACCATGCCCAATAAAATACACACCAATTTGGTCCAAGGTCTTATTATCATTATACAGGGTTCAGGGTTTCTTAATGCCAACAGAGCCAGACTCAATATTGTCAAAACCAAGAAAATTCACAGACAAATTGGTTTAATTATTCCTACAATTTACATTCAGTTTTAAAAAGTAATGAATGCTAAAATTTCTTCTACCCACAAAGCAATTATCTATCATTGTTGAAGATCTTGTATTCAAATGTCTTCTTTATAACAAATAATTACAGTTTTGTGATGAAGAATAGTTGAAATTTATATAAAATTGACTTTTCTAGAATTTCCTGTCATTTAATATAAAATTCCAATACTTCAATCCCCTTTAAATATTAATGATATGAACTTTAATAACTTTTAGAAGTGAGATGGATTAAATTTTACAACTCTTTTCTGCAAAATTCGCAAACATTGCCTTAAATAACCAAAATTGTAATTTTAACTGAAATTGATTTTGTTTTGTTCTTACAAATTAGTGAATTTCTGTGATAAATCTGTGAAAAAACCAGGGAAACTCTTTGAAATTTATTTACAAAAGATGATATACATATAAACTCTTATTTAATATCACCCCTAATTTATTTCAACTATTTTAAAAATTTGCAACAAAATAAGACTGAGAGATTTGAAGTTTTGCTCTACTGATTCATGCATTATTTGTGGGGGGGGGGGATAAAAACAAACATTAAGGTGTTTTGTTTGCGTTTTGTGACACAATTTCAAGTGACATACAATAATATAACCCGAATGCCAAGGTGTTGATTCGCTTTCATGTGGTTTTTTGGACTGAAAGTGGAATTTTTACTCGATAGGCCTTACAAATAAGAGTCAAGAAGTGTGGTCTAGCCATGGCCTAGTTGGTTGGTTCGTTAATTGTGCTCATAGGCGGTGATGGGATGTGATGTGTGTATAAGGCTGCGCAGCGCCACCTGGCGGCCAAAAAACGCGCAAAGTGAAGGCCTCCTTTTCTTTTGCTTTTTGGTATGGATGATCCGTTGACCCTGAACCAAGAATGTGGTCCACGACCTTATTTCCCTTTTCCCTTCTACTTATTTACAACTGTTTCAATCTCTCCTCACTTCTTATTCACCATTTTTCTTATTGCTCATTTATTTCTTCAAGGCTGTCATTGAAAAACCAACAGATTCTCCCCATAAATCTCACCTTTAAGACCGCCATCTTGAATCGTTTTAGTATAACCAAACACTCTGAAATCTGCTAATTGAAGTTGCATCTAAATACACAGTAAAATCCCTAAAAAGTTAGTCAAATCTAACCAAAACAGTTTGGTGAACATGTACTTTAAATAGGTCTTGCACCGCCTCATTAAGGCCGCCATTTTTAATAATTTTTCTAACCAATTATCCAGTAAAGTACACCAATCAATGTCCTCATTGGGCTAATTGAAGTCTGACAATCCCTAATAAGCATATAGCTTCTTGAACGCAGTGTAATAGCTCCAGAATTCCTCATTTTGACCGCCATTTTGAACCGTTCTTTTCCCCCAACCAAATACAAACACTTTGAGATCTGCTAATTGAAGTTGCATCTGAATACACAATCCCTAAAAGTTGCATCTACATATACAATCAAATCTCAAACAAAAAAAGTTTCCTGACCTACATTTTCTTAACTCCTCATTTAGGCCGCCATCTTGAATCGTTTTTCCAAATACAGCAAATGGAAAGAATGGCACGTGAAATCGGCAAACTGAAGTAGTAAATACAGCACTAGTGATATGTGTATACTAGTTTTGATAATGTGAACGTTGCGAGGTAAGAGGTCAACTTCTGGAGGTCATTGCGCAATTTTCATATTTTTCTCCTCCCAAGAACGAAACGAATCGGTTAATTAAGAAAGAGAAAGTGAAATGGGATCCTACTTTTGAAATGTGGCAACATTTTGGGATCGCATGAAGAAGGTAACAAAGGTCGTTGTGTAGGGGGCGCTGCAGAAGTTTCCTCTCAATTTGGGGAAAGTGTGTCACGTCGCACATCATCACCAAAACCACAAGCAAATGTTCGCATTTGCAAGAATTAAAAAAAAAAGTGGGTCGGGTGTTTAAGGAGAAAAAGAAAAAAAAGTTAGTCAGTGCCAGACAGAGACTTTGAAAAGCTGCAGTTAAGATAAGGTGACGTCACCAGTGAGGTGGGCGTGGCTATGTTTTTGGTGTTTGCGTGCGATATGCACATGCAATGCAACTGGGAGAAATTACTGTAAGAAGGAGGAGAAAGAAAGAAAGAAAAAGAAAGAAGTGTGTCAGAGGAAGAAGGTTGGCTGGGGATTGCGTGGGAGTTTGCGACCTTCGCCGCCAGAGGTCGCTTTATATAAAATAGGACGGCGGCCCCGGCCTTGAAAATGTGTCAGCTTTCCATTCTAGGGTCATCTTTTTGCACAGGCAAAGGTCAACTGCAAAAATCGGGTCGACAACACAAACTAGGTCATAACCATATCTGCGGATGAAAAGCGCAAAATAAACAGTTTACACAAATAAATAAACTACTTAGGTAGGCTTAAAAACGCTTTCTTCAAAATGGCCTACTTCCTAAACTCTATTTTTCAAGAACAACGACTTAAAGTCCATAGTGCAAGTGTATATTTAGCAAATTCCTTTCTGAATGTAGGCTTACTTATATGTGGTATACTACTTAAGTGCGATACAGTATATAGATTTATGGTGGTGAAAGTAATTAATATTAGGTCCTTTTAAGAAAGATTATTTCGTTCGTTGAATTATTGTTCTGCGATGAAGACTATTTTGTTTCTTTTGAATTCGTTCAATATACAATATGATTCTTAATTTAACACATAATACCCGATTTTGTGTTAATTATTGTTATTTAAAATGTAATACTATAATTTATAGTACATAAAACAATTTGGGTTTGATTCGCTCGTAAATTGGTGAAATTGTGCTGTTTAATTTTTTAATAACGGTCTGGGAAATTAAGTATGAACTTGATGATATTACGTAGTGTTAAAAAAATGATGTTCGTAATTAACAATTTCTTGCAACAAAAACTTTTTAAAAAAGAGAATATTTCCAAATTTCGTAGAAAGAAAGATTAAAAATGGCGGCTTTAATGGGATTCTACCGCACGATGCCTCCGTTTTTCATTGGTGGAGACTTGCAGTGGGCGGAGCTAGCCGAGATTGAAATTAGTTGATTATAAGTACACTAATCCACTGCTATAGTAATGAATAATACGTGAATTATGAACGGCCCCCTAAGTAACTTCTCCATTATCTCTGTTTTTCGCGAATTTGCATGAATTGTAAACAAGATCAGGCCTAATTTTGTTATTAGCATATTTCTTGAATACTAATTATAATCAATGGAAAATTGAGAATTGGGCGCTCAGTGACGTCACAGTAATCGATATTTTTTGGCACCTCCCACCTTTCTAGTAAATAAATGGCGTTTGAATGTTTTGTTTGAACGGTTGAAAGTTCTACTTTTAAATAACTGTATGTCCCTTATTTTTCCTTCGCATTTCGTTATTGCACAATGTGTTTTTTTGCGGGTGACGTCATCGGTGATTTCGGATATTTGCGGAATTGTACTGTGACGTCATAATTTGGACACTCCCTCCATGAGTCTTAAAAAAATATTATAAATATAAACTGTTACTTTTATGGTCATCACAATTTATAATTCCCCCAAATTTATTTTTTAATATTTTATTTTGTTTGGCCATTAGGAAACTTTTAAACATTGAAAACAATTTGAAATGCTTACTATTACGTTTATTATTATTACTATAACATGAAAGCCGATTTAGTTCACTGTGACATTAATAGTATATTAATTTAAATTACTCCAAACTCCGTAATTAAATTTGAAATAAATTAATTTGATTCTTTTGGTGGAAAACTTGTATCTAGTTTATTTTTTTTTTAAATTAAATCGGTAATTTAAAAAAAATGCTTCATTAAAAACTGTAGATTGAAGTGCATAAATATTTGATCTCATGTTTCTCTTTAAATAGTACATAATATAATTGACAGGAAAAGTATAAGTGCAAATTTAATGAATTTTAGAAAACAATTCCACTGAAAACATAAACAAACGAATATTCATACAATTTGTTGTGAAAACTAACTGAATTGTCTGGTCACTCCCAGTTTACTTTTATAAGTTTATAACTTATACTTAATTAAAAGGCAAAATGCGGAAGAGTTACATTGTAGGAATTCAGTATGTAAATGAAATATAAAAAGAAAAGTAACTGGTTTCGAGTGGGATTTTTGAATTTTTTCTCTCCACTTTTCATGTTTTGCAAACTAACTGAACACGTTCACCTCGGATCATCGAGCTATCAAAGATGTTCAGTTATTTTTCGTGATTGTTTGTTAAGACATTTGAAGCACGTGACCTCCAAGACGCTATACTTATTAGCGGTTTAGTGTCAAATCCTATAAGGTCACACACTCATATTACACACAAATAGGAAATAGTAATTGGGGTGGGCGATGTCGACCTTGCCCTGGATCCTCCTTCACTAAAATTATACATATGTAGACATAAAACACGGGAAAATCCGGGGTGAAAAAGTATGTATATAATAGGTAACTGATTTTTCTGCATGGGATTTTATTAGAATTAAAAAAAGTGGAATTTAGGTCGGTGAAATTTTCTGATACTAAATTCGTCTTCTCTCTTTCTCTCTTTTACTTCAACTGTGTATATGGGGTCAGCTGGAACAAAAATGATCCGTGTTTCACTTGGTTTCAGACTTTTAAGTTTGCCATGACCGACTTTCAACCCAAGCACACACACAAACACTCGTAAACACTAAACTTTTCCAAAGGTTTTTAATTATTTTTTGAACATAGGTGCTAAGAAAGTATATTTGCATTTTGCTTAGTTTTTATTCCCTGTAAGTTAACCAGTGGTGAATAAATACGATTCATAAAAAGTTTATATTAGTCTTAATTCACAACAGATAATCATGTGTGGTCCAAAACTTTTTTTTTGGCCAGGGGGTTGTAATAACGGGAAAACTTTCAACAATTAATGACGCAATATCTTTGCATATATACTGTCTATAAATTTATGTATGTACACAGTCAGTTCCGATTATTATCAGCTCGTGAAAAAGTCGTAAAATAAAGCCCAATTGAGTAATATTGAGTTTATTCTTATTATAGTCTTCAATTCCAATTTTCATTTCATTTTTAACGCAATTTATTAAAGCCCATATACATATGTCTTTGCTTATTTCTTATTTACACCCTGAAAAGCCAAGCTTATCCCGTTTTTTTTAATAACTAGATTTGTATATATCGTAAATATTTCAGTTCTATTTAAATTGAGGCATTCCCTTATTTATTTAAACCCATATTTTGTTTTTGTTTTTCATATATAATTTTACTTATGCATGTTTTATTTATTTATGTATTTTATAAATGCACGTGTAACTAATCCATAATTAAATGGTATTTAATAGGACATGGGTTAAGGGACTTATTAGGCCCACAAAAGCTTTTAAGTATGTATACTTTTAAGGGGCATTAAAAGTGAAACTGTTTTTAAGAGGAAATTCATTAATTTGTAACATATTCACTTTAAACCACTTGAACTAATAAAGTTTGGCTATTATTTCATACAATTGCAAACTGTTTTGGTCTGTAAGTCGGATTTCCATAGTTGTGGGGTAAATTTGAACAATTTTGAAATTTGATTTATATCAGTAAATAAAAAGTAATAATGAAAGCGATTTCAAAAAGTTGTAAAACTTACATATAGAGTATAATATAATTATGGGACGGTTTCATAAGAGGCCAATGGGACCTGCCCCTGAACTGTTCAGGGGCAAGTTGAAGATGGCTTAAGGAAAAAGTAAGACAAAATAACGGTTTCTTACTGAGTTTTTAAGGGGCGAGTTTGATATTTTCTTGAAACTGGGTCAGTGTTTTTATGGAGCTAAGACAAAAATCTTCGTTTCCTTATTTTTTTCAAGGGAAAGTTTCAACAACTTATAGGACATTTATATTTTGTACAAGTCACGTGCTCAACTATAATAGGTGGAATCCAAAAGTTTGGCATTGATTTTCAACGTATTTCGAAAGTACAAATCAGTATATATTAACAACTAATCTGTAAATAAATCTGAACTTAATTTCAATTATGAAGTTTATAATAATTTCTTTAAAACTGCAATGCAGGCAAACTATCTTAAAACATTAAAAATATACATTTGTAATTTGAAATAAAATACAGGTCTCCTTAATAAATCTCAGTAATTTACTTATGCAAAGATAAAACGAGTTTCTTACTCTTGTTACAAAGAACTTTGCACATAAATGTTGCATTTGAATTAAAACCACGTATATCTCAACTAAATTCGCTTTATATAGCAAACTATGCATTAATTTAATAACACAGTCATTTAATTAACTCTGTCACAAGCCTATATTTGAACCGAAATTGTTAATTTTTATCTAAATAAATAAATATCAGTTTTATTGCATCGAAACTCGGTTATAGCGAACTGTGCGATTGTATATCAATTACGTAGTATAAGACTATAAGTAAGAACATTGTATACTATAATATAATGTGTAAAATTTTGAAACATTTCTATGAACTGTGAAAAAACTTGTTAATTCACTTAATGTATAGGTAGGAAACTTAATTGAATATGTTATAACCCATAAGCCTCGCTTATAACGAACTCCTAATGCGTAATAATACTAACTATACACTCTTAATATGCATGCACAGTGATTTCATTTGATTAGTTCCTAGTGTATATGTTTGAATACAGCATGAGTAATTGTGTATTTTTGATAGAGCATCAAATGAGAGCACTTTCAGGAAGTGTAGATATAAAAAAGATAATGGAACAACAAAAAAACCGGAAATAAAATGAGTCTGTGTAACAGTATTATTACATTTTTTAGGAAACTGATTCTATCTAGAAGTATAAGTATAGAAGAAGCTGAACCGTTTATAAAATCCAAGATGGCCGCTCTATCTCGTTATATGTTACATGCATTTGCTACCGCTGTGTATTTATTTACCAAGGAGATAAATAGCTTACCGGAAGAGTTAGCTAAGATCGCCAGGTGGCGCTGCGATCGTTGTTTACGTCTCTCACGATCGTTCTCAGGGTTATCTGAGTTCCTTGTAGCCGAGGTCGACTGAAATCTTCTCCTTCTCCTTCTTCTTCTTCTTCGTTTTCTTGCCCTTCTTTCAACTTCCTCTCTCATATTGTGCTCGTGTTTTAAGCAGACGTTTACAACACTTGTGTGTATTTCAAATAACACTGGGCACGCGGACGATGTTTTTAAGATGACGTCACTGTGACGTCACGGAATCAAGGGCGCGATTACAGAGAACAGCCAATGGGAGAGCAGTTGGCAAAGAAGGCTTGGCCAGTGGGGAAAAACACTGAGTGTCAACGCAGTTATATATATATATAAATAAATATTAAAAACTTCCAAATCTGGTTTTCCATTCCCTGACTTCAATAATTTCCCCCCTGACCTCCACAATTTTCATGGTTAACATTTTTTGCATTCAAGTCCGGTTAATGTGACAGTCCGAGTCCGGTTAGTATATACAACTGTCTGCATTTAAATTGTATTTATCAGAATTTTTAGCTTTTATGGATGTATTTATATATAACAGAGCCGCATAAAATGATATGACTCCGGTTAACGTGGCCATGAGCATCAGTACTGGACTAAGGTCACTTTAACCGGACTTGTCTGTATTGGAAATATTCAGTGTGATGTGTTCCCGCAATTGCTTTGTTATATTCAGTGTGACATGATTTCTGAATTCTCCCTGACCTTTCTTCACACTCACTCAGTTCTCCATGTGACTAATTTTCTTAAAGTTTTATCTTGTTTTTTTGAAGATCATCTTTAGTTTCACAGAAGTAATATTATGTATATTCATGTTGTGACTTGTGCACATGTTCCCGGAAGTTTAATTTCAAATCTCATACATTTCTATTGACTTATAATAGGGGAAAAACATAACAGAACAAAGATGGCGGCTTTAATGAGGTGCTCCGGGGACATTGCCATTAAATAAGCTGGGATTCTTCCTCAATAATGCTGCCATCTTTCATGGGCGTATAGAATACATGAATACTATTTTTAAGAGCGATGGGCGGGGATTTTAGGATATCAGTGGGCGGAGACTGCAGTTGCGGTGGGCGTGGCTTACTGATGTCCATCAATATGGCGTTCATTTTCGCAATTTAGATCATGCAACAGCATTTGTGTGCCTGAGATAAGAAATTGTAATATCCCTGACTTTCACTATATGCAGAAGATAGTTTCCTTATTCTTATGTCTTTCCGGGTCAGAGTCTTACATAACCTGATTTTGAAATTTTATCACGAAGTATGTTTCCATAAACTCTCACTTAGGCCTACATATACATAAAATCCTTTTCCAATTATATGCACAATTAAAAAGTAATGTATACTTTCCCCGCATATTCCGTGTAAATTTCTTAAGGAGTTCACTTTCTTATATACGAACTATACAATAGACTAATTAAATCCCACAAATGTAGGCTGTTATTCCCCATTATAAATATTACAATTTGAGAAGTTTTAAGTATATTTTCACGATTTTCTTTATGTGCGAATGAGAAATTCGGGATTTCCTTCGTTAATCGAATGCATCTTTTCTTAGGCTTATTTCATTTCTAATTAGTCTCGTATGGGATTATTATTTTAAGCAATTCTATGAGAGGGGAAGATCAATGATGTAACAAATACTGAATTACTTCATTGCAGGTGCTTATTTAGAAAACATTGGCTTATATATACATGTTAGTTGTTTATTGGCTGAAATGAAGACTTAATTTGCCAAAATCTGATATCCCCAAATATGAGTGATGACAGTCTATTGCGCAGCTGAAATTAGGCCCCATAATGCGCAGTTAACATGGTTCGCAATAACAAAATAATTTCCGGGGTTTTTCGTTTCTAATTCTTACAATATTTCTAAAAAATAAATATTTATACCTATGTCTCACAAAATTCCAATTATACCTTCATTTTGTTTGAAGAGTTACGCATGTAAGACATTTTCCATTCTAACTCAGAATTTCAATCAAATAATCCCAATTAATGTTAATTATACAAAATTTTCCAGAACATTAATTATTATAATTTAATGAACATTTATACTTATAATAAGGCATTGATATTATTTTCCCCTGTTGAGAATCTGTCTTATTGCTTTCTTAATTGTTTTTTTTTAAAGTACTTACTCTGTACTACATACACATTTATCTGTTTTAATGATTTTAATGATTTAATGATGTGAGTAAATTGAAAACCTTTGCTTTATTGCGTTTTTAAAGGTTTTTAAAATGCTTTCTACTGTACATAGACATTTTAATGTTTTTTTTCCCTCAAATGAAATGATTTGAGTAAATACTTACAGTTTTTATTGAGATGATGATGATGATGAAGCAGATGCTCATAACTACATTTCCAATAATCCACATTGGGTGTAGTTTTTTTCCCCCCTTGTTCTTTGAAGTTCAGTAGGTGAGATGTAAGAAACCGGTTTTTGCTCTGCTTCCTTATGTGTGAGTTTGAGTTTTAAGTGTGAGCAAATGCTCAGTGATGAGCATCTGCAATCGCCTTCCGCCTACATACACTTACACGGTGTCATTGACCTCAACAATCCCATGCTTTGCCCGCACAGCATCCCAGAAACCAAACATCTTCCTCTTCCTCCGCCGCAAAAAGTAGTCCCTGCATACACAAATCATATTCTCCCAACCCCCACTTAATACATTCAAAATTCACGAGAAACCGTTTTATTCAAGTGCAAACGTGTTTGGCAATGGTGCAGATATCATTTTGAAATTGTGTAGTTGTTATTGTTATTGTACTGTACGAGGAAAGTAAAGTAGTGCTCCGCGCTATGTGGTGCAACTTAGATGCGAGTCGGCTGGCTGAAGCGCCTTCATATCGTCCATGTAATGCGTAGAGAACAAAGAAAATGAAAATATTATTATTATTACTATGCAGATATTCAGGGATTTCGTTATATCGAAAGAAGAGTTTTTTTACAAGGATTTCTATAAGATTACAAAGATATATTGTTGGGTTAGAAAGTAATATTTTATATATTTTTTAAGATTCATCCTTTTCTTTTATAAAATAAAGTTCAATTTTTTTGCAATTTCGTATATGAATTTGCAAATGCTAGACTTTTTGGGCTTAAGTAGCCTTTTCAACTTCGTTATTGCCTGATGACTATCCAGCCAATCAGAATGTTGGGATTATTATTGGTCTATAGGTAAATAATATATTTTATACGTCCAATAACAGATGCGCCGAAACATTCGAAGATGGCGCCGCTAGACACGGCACCACCAACGTTGTTGACTGGATATGACGTTAATTGGGAGCAGGAGCAGCCCTACACGCTTGTGACGTCGTCAGGCTGCCTTCGTCACCGATCCAAAACGCGCTGTGACGTCAACAGGCCGCGTTCGTTCCTGATTGGCTGTCGATAGAACTAGTGCTATTTGCATGGCCTGGCGCCTCCCTACCGAACCCAAGGTTTATACAATAAAGTAAAGGTTGTCCACCAACTCAACACGTTTCTGACGTCATCGTCAGGCTGCGTTCGTAACCGACCGACCCAAACACTTTGTGACATCGTCAGGCTGCGTTCGTAACCGACCGACCCAAACACTTTGTGACATCGTCAGGCTGCGTTCGATACCGATACAAAGCGCTTCGTGACGTCATCATGCTGCGTTCGTTCCTGATTGGCATGGCCAGTACCGAACCTTGCACTGCATGGTTGGAACCAAGATTGGAACGTGGTGGCGCTGGCTACGCGAGCGTTGTTTGGCGCCGCCTGGCGGCCGGTTGCGGAGTCTCGCTCGATCGTGGTTTGGTTTCTGGGCGGGGACGGCGCTCGGCCAGTGTGGCATCGGTCGGTGTCACGAGGTCTTCTCGCGCAGGGAGACGGACTGCTCGCCGCGCAAAGGGGGAAAGGGCAGTGGCCCTTGGCAAGATGTTGGGTTCAACCGGAACCGGAAGTGTGACTTGACGTTGAAAGGATGCCTTCGAAGAAACGCTACAAATTGGTTCATGACGATGCCTATGACACCAAGGTGCCCCTGCACACAGAAGAAGCATTCCAGAATGGCATCTACTTCCAGGCAAAGGTCCTTATGCCCTTTCTTTTTTCCTCCCATTCACGTAGATGGCAATAACAGAAAAAAAGCAAGTTCTTGTGTT
>WWPM01025290.1:0-13808 GCA_023279145.1 Glomeris maerens | reverse complement strand
AATCTTCTTTTAACTTCTACTTATTTAAAATTGTTTGGATAATTAACACCTTCATTCCTATTTTTTAAATCACTGCACCAAGAAGTTGATTGTAAATAGTTTTCAGATATACATATTTCTGTTCATAAATTATTGTTGAAATATATTTTTAATCATCATCTTCTTTTTCTTCTACTTATTTAAAATTGTTTGGATGATTAACCTCTTAATTTATATTTTTGTTTAAATTATTGCATCAAGAAATTGATTATATTTTTCAGAAATATTTCAATTTATTGCTAAAATAACATATTGTTTCAAAATAATATTAGTAATGACATCTGATATAAAGTTTCATTGAAATAAGTATATATAATTAAGTGTAATATGTATTTATGTTTAAATAAAATATGAAATGTTTACTGGAACAGTATTGATTAGGTATTTGTTAATTGGAAGAGTATTACATGTAAAAATGTTTGTTTATTGGGAAAAGTTTAGTAATCAAAAATAAACTTTTATGAAAAGAATGTATAATGGTTTCAAATGCGTTTCCTTATTTTACATGATTTAGAATTTGGAGAGGACATTGCCATTGATTTTTTTTTCGGTGCATGGAAAAGAATAATGATGTAATTAATAACAATTGAGATTTCATTGATAAATTGTGAATTTTCCAATCATTACCATCGAGTGTCCTCGTTTGTACAGTGAACACCCGGATATAGTGTAATGTCGTTTTCAAACGTATATAATAAATCTGGTGTTTGCAGGAAACGGTGGCAACAAGATCGTATTTCTCTGAGGTCATCCCATATTGTACTTGGCATTTGAACTTATTTTTTTCTTTGTTATATTAGTTATCACTCTTGGTATCCTTGACAGAAATATTTTCCAATCGTAAATTAAAGAAAGAGCCGACCAACCACCGAATTGCGAACAATTTCCAGAATTTACAACAATCACGTGGGAGTGGGTTTTCAAAATGTTACCAAATTTTGCACAAAAATCACTTTTTTATTATGTAAAGCCTAGAATTATTTCAGTATAATTTGTAATAATAATAGGCAATGAAATGTACAAAACTGAATTGTAAATTATGCAGTTAGTTACAAATTCTACATTAATTAATTATAAAATATGCATAAATTAGCTGTAAAATACAAATTGATTATAAAGTCTAAATTGATTATAAAATACAAATTGATTGTAAAATATACAAGAATTAATTGTAAATTATGCACAAATTATAGTTGCAAGATGTACATGAATAAGTTACAAAATATAAGACAATAGTTGGACAGATACAAGAATTTTATATTATGCACAAGATAATTGCAAAATATATGCATATTTATAAATTACTCGTTAATGTAATTGATTATTTTAATTGCCAAAAATGCTACTCTTGTCAAAACTTACACTTGGGTTAGGCTATTTGAAGAATGACTCCCACACAACTTCCTCATATGTCTGTCTGCGTTTATAAGAAGCTGAAAATCGGGAAAACCTTGTCACCACATTGCAAAAAAAAATATCTGTATAGTTATTAGTGTGCAGAAGGATCTGAAACTTGTTTTTGAAAGACATGTCTGGTCTCTCTCTATTTTGTTCAATTTTTGCTTTTCAAATTTTGCATGGCAGTTACCTTAAACAAGTAATTTCACGCTTCATTTCCCGGTGATTTAAACATTCAAATACCCAGGGCGACTATTGTTTTTCCTACCACAAGGTACTAAACTTTTTATCTTGGGAATTATGTTTTAAATGTGAACTGACAAGGTTTTAAAACACCCCCTTGAAACTTGCAAAATAACACAGAACATCCTGAACACCCCTTCTGTACAGTAATCGACTCTTCTCGGTCGCAAAACCTTCCCAGAAGAGGGTGTGGCCTAAACTGAACAGGGGTCGTTCAGATAGAAGGTCCACCTGCGTTAATGGACCTCCTATTTGGCAAAAAACTAATAACTGCAGCAAAATTCTCTGAAACTTTTTGAGATTTAACGCGTTAAATTTTGTGTTAAAGTTGATGAAATGGCAGTTAGTGGCAGAAGCATTGGTAACCTACTTG
Organism: Glomeris maerens; assembly: GCA_023279145.1. Taxonomy (NCBI): domain Eukaryota; kingdom Metazoa; phylum Arthropoda; class Diplopoda; order Glomerida; family Glomeridae; genus Glomeris; species Glomeris maerens. The sequence goes on along the minus strand of WWPM01025290.1, from coordinate 11,755 downwards.
AACGATTGTGTAATTAGGTAAGGGTGATGATGATTATCTTGATGATTAGTGGTGGATCCGATGTGCGAAATTTGGACTGTCTTGCAATTGATGGCAATAAATAGTTGGGAATGCACGTTGTCTGGATGGATGGATGGATGGATGGATGGATGGTGTATAGAAAAGTCGGCCGAGGACGTGGTTATTATAATTTTCCAACCCCCTGACCTAGAAAGCGACGCCTAGCGGGGGCGGGTCGTAACAACGGCGCTCCTTTTTCTTCCCCTCTCTCAACTCAAAAACCATGCCCAATAAAATACACACCAATTTGGTCCAAGGTCTTATTATCATTATACAGGGTTCAGGGTTTCTTAATGCCAACAGAGCCAGACTCAATATTGTCAAAACCAAGAAAATTCACAGACAAATTGGTTTAATTATTCCTACAATTTACATTCAGTTTTAAAAAGTAATGAATGCTAAAATTTCTTCTACCCACAAAGCAATTATCTATCATTGTTGAAGATCTTGTATTCAAATGTCTTCTTTATAACAAATAATTACAGTTTTGTGATGAAGAATAGTTGAAATTTATATAAAATTGACTTTTCTAGAATTTCCTGTCATTTAATATAAAATTCCAATACTTCAATCCCCTTTAAATATTAATGATATGAACTTTAATAACTTATAGAAGTGAGATGGATTAAATTTTACAACTCTTTTCTGCAAAATTCGCAAACATTGCCTTAAATAACCAAAATTGTAATTTTAACTGAAATTGATTTTGTTTTGTTCTTACAAATTAGTGAATTTCTGTGATAAATCTGTGAAAAAACCAGGGAAACTCTTTGAAATTTATTTACAAAAGATGATATACATATAAACTCTTATTTAATATCACCCCTAATTTATTTCAACTATTTTAAAAATTTGCAACAAAATAAGACTGAGAGATTTGAAGTTTTGCTCTACTGATTCATGCATTAATTGTGGGGGGGATAAAAACAAACATTAAGGTGTTTTGTTTGCGTTTTGTGACACAATTTCAAGTGACATACAATAATATAACCCGAATGCCAAGGTGTTGATTCGCTTTCATGTGGTTTTTTGGACTGAAAGTGGAATTTTTACTCGATAGGCCTTACAAATAAGAGTCAAGAAGTGTGGTCTAGCCATGGCCTAGTTGGTTGGTTCGTTAATTGTGCTCATAGGTGGTGATGGGATGTGATGTGTGTATAAGGCTGCGCAGCGCCACCTGGCGGCCAAAAAACGCGCAAAGTGAAGGCCTCCTTTTCTTTTGCTTTTTGGTATGGATGATCCGTTGACCCTGAACCAAGAATGTGGTCCACGACCTTATTTCCCTTTTCCCTTCTACTTATTTACAACTGTTTCAATCTCTCTTCACTTCTTATTCTTCATTTTTCTTATTGGTCATTTATTTCTTCAAGGCTGTCATTGAAAAACCAACAGATTCTCCCCATAAATAATCTCAAAGGTCACTCACTGTATAACGATCGTTATTAGCTTCCCTTGAATTGTAAATATGCACATTAAGACCGCCATCTTGAATCGTTTTAGTATAACCAATATAAAAACACTTCGAAATACTAATTGAAGTTGCATCTAAATACACAGTAAAATCCCTAAAAAGTTCCCAGTCAAATCTAACCAAAACAGTTTGGTGAACATGTACTTTAAATAGGTCTTGCACCGCCTCATTAAGGCCGCCATTTTTAATAATTTTTCTAACCAATTATCCAGTAAAATACAAGTGCATCTGTATGTGAAATCGACCAATCAATGTCCTCATTGGGCTAATTGAAGTCTGACAAATCCCTAATAAGCATATAGCTTCTTGAACGCAGTGTAATAGCTCCAGAATTCCTCATTTTGACCGCCATTTTGAACCGTTCTTTTCCCCCAACCAAATACAAACACTTTAAGATCTGCTAATTGAAGTTGCATCTGAATACACAATCCCTAAAAGTTGCATCTACATATACAATCAAATCTCAAACAAAAAAAGTTTCCTGACCTACATTTTCTTAACTCCTCATTTAGGCCGCCATCTTGAATCGTTTTATAAAAAATACAAACACTTTGAGATCTGCCAATTAAAGTTGCATCTAAATACACTGTAAAATCCAAAAAGTTACATCTACATGCAATCAAATCTCAAACAAAAAAAGTTTTTTGAGCTGAATTTACTCAACTCTTCATTTAGGCCGCCATCTTGAATCGTTTTTCCAAATACAGCAAATGGAAAGAATGGCACGTGAAATAAGCAAACTGAAGTAGTAAATACAGCACTAGTGATATGTGCATACTAGTTTTGATAATGTGAACGTTGCGAGGTAAGAGGTCAACTTCTGGAGGTCATTGCGCAATTTTCATATTTTTCTCCTCCCAAGAACGAAACGAATCGGTTAATTAAGAAAGAGAAAGTGAAATGGGATCCTACTTTTGAAATGTGGCAACATTTTGGGATCGCATGAAGAAGGTAACAAAGGTCGTTGTGTAGGGGGCGCTGCAGAAGTTTCCTCTCAATTTGGGGAAAGTGTGTCACGTCGCACATCATCACCAAAACCACAAGCAAATGTTCGCATTTGCAAGAATTAAAAAAAAAAGTGGGTCGGGTGTTTAAGGAGAAAAAGAAAAAAAAGTTAGTCAGTGCCAGACAGAGACTTTGAAAAGCTGCAGTTAAGATAAGGTGACGTCACCAGTGAGGTGGGCGTGGCTATGTTTTTGGTGTTTGCGTGCGATATGCACATGCAATGCAACTGGGAGAAATTACTGTAAGAAGGAGGAGAAAGAAAGAAAGAAAAAGAAAGAAGTGTGTCAGAGGAAGAAGGTTGGCTGGGGATTGCGTGGGAGTTTGCGACCTTCGCCGCCAGAGGTCGCTTTATATAAAATAGGACGGCGGCCCCGGCCTTGAAAATGTGTCAGCTTTCCATTCTAGGGTCATCTTTTTGCACAGGCAAAGGTCAACTGCAAAAATCGGGTCGACAACACAAACTAGGTCATAACCATATCTGCGGATGAAAAGCGCAAAATAAACAGTTTACACAAATAAATAAACTACTTAGGTAGGCTTAAAAACGCTTTCTTCAAAATGGCCTACTTCCTAAACTCTATTTTTCAAGAACAACGACTTAAAGTCCATAGTGCAAGTGTATATTTAGCAAATTCCTTTCTGAATGTAGGCTTACTTATATGTGGTATACTACTTAAGTGCGATACAGTATATAGATTTATGGTGGTGAAAGTAATTAATATTAGGTCCTTTTAAGAAAGATTATTTCGTTCGTTGAATTATTGTTCTGCGATGAAGACTATTTTGTTTCTTTTGAATTCGTTCAATATACAATATGATTCTTAATTTAACACATAATACCCGATTTTGTGTTAATTATTGTTATTTAAAATGTAATACTATAATTTATAGTACATAAAACAATTTGGGTTTGATTCGCTCGTAAATTGGTGAAATTGTGCTGTTTAATTTTTTAATAACGGTCTGGGAAAGTAAGTATGAACTTGATGATATTACGTAGTGTTAATTTAATGATGTTTGTAATTAACAATTTCTTGCAACAAAAACTTTTTAAAAAAGAGAATATTTCCAAATTTGGTAGAAAGAAAGATTAAAAATGGCGGCTTTAATGGGATTCTACCGCAACGATGCCTCCGTTTTTCATTGGTGGAGACTTGCAGTGGGCGGAGCTAGCCGAGATTGAAATTAGTTGATTATAAGTACACTAATCCACTGCTATAGTTATGAATAATACGTGAATTATGAACGGCCCCCTAAGTAACTTCTCCATTATCTCTGTTTTTCGCGAATTTGCATGAATTGTAAACAAGATCAGGCCTAATTTTGTTATTAGCATATTTCTTGAATACTAATTATAATCAATGGAAAATTGAGAATTGGGCGCTCAGTGACGTCACAGTAATCGATATTTTTTGGCACCTCCCACCTTTCTAGTAAATAAATGGCGTTTGAATGTTTTGTTTGAACGGTTGAAAGTTCTACTTTTAAATAACTGTATGTCCCTTATTTTTCCTTCGCATTTCGTTATTGCACAATGTGTTTTTTTGCGGGTGACGTCATCGGTGATTTCGGATATTTGCGGAATTGTACTGTGACGTCATAATTTGGACACTCCCTCCATGAGTTTTAAAAAATATTAGAAATATAAACTGTTACTTTTATGGTCATCACAATTTATAATTCCCCCAAATTTATTTTTTAATATTTTATTTTGTTTGGCCATTAGGAAACTTTTAAACATTGAAAACAATTTGAAATGCATACTATTACGTTTATTATTATTACTATTACATGAAAGCCGATTTAGTTCACTGTGACATTAATGGTATATTAATTTAAATTACTCCAAACTCCGTAATTAAATTTGAAATAAATTAATTTGATTCTTTTGGTGGAAAACTTGTATCTAGTTTATTTTTTTTTTTAAATTAAATCGGTAATTTAAAAAAAATGCTTCATTAAAAACTGTAGATTGAAGTGCATAAATATTTGATCTCATGTTTCTCTTTAAATAGTACATAATATAATTGACAGGAAAAGTATAAGTGCAAATTTAATGAATTTTAGAAAACAATTCCACTGAAAACATAAACAAACGAATATTCATACAATTTGTTGTGAAAACTAACTGAATTGTCTGGTCACTCCCAGTTTACTTTTATAAGTTTATAACTTATACTTAATTAAAAGGCAAAATGCGGAAGAGTTACATTGTAGGAATTCAGTATGTAAATGAAATATAAAAAGAAAAGTAACTGGTTTCGAGTGGGATTTTTGAATTTTTTCTCTCCACTTTTCATGTTTTGCAAACTAACTGAACACGTTCACCTCGGATCATCGAGCTATCAAAGATGTTCAGTTATTTTTCGTGATTGTTTGTTAAGACATTTGAAGCACGTGACCTCCAAGACGCTATACTTATTAGCGGTTTAGTGTCAAATCCTATAAGGTCACACACTCATATTACACACAAATAGGAAATAGTAATTGGGTGGGCGATGTCGACCTTGCCCTGGATCCTCCTTCACTAAAATTATACATATGTAGACATAAAACACGGGAAAATCCGGGGTGAAAAAGTATGTATATAATAGGTAACTGATTTTTCTGCATGGGATTTTATTAGAATTAAAAAAAGTGGAATTTAGGTCGGTGAAATTTTCTGATACTAAATTCGTCTTCTCTCTTTCTCTCTTTTACTTCAACTGTGTATATGGGGTCAGCTGGAACAAAAATGATCCGTGTTTCACTTGGTTTCAGACTTTTAAGTTTGCCATGACCGACTTTCAACCCAAGCACACACACAAACACTCGTAAACACTAAACTTTTCCAAAGGTTTTTAATTATTTTTTGAACATAGGTGCTAAGAAAGTATATTTGCATTTTGCTTAGTTTTTATTCCCTGTAAGTTAACCAGTGGTGAATAAATACGATTCATAAAAAGTTTATATTAGTCTTAATTCACAACAAATAATCAGGTGTGGTCCAAAACTTTTTTTTTGGCCAGGGGGTTGTAATAACGGGAAAACTTTCAACAATTAATGACGCAATATCTTTGCATATATACTGTCTATAAATATGTATGTACACAGTCAGTTCCGATTATTATCAGCTCGTGAAAAAGTCGTAAAATAAAGCCGAATTGAGTAATATTGAGTTTATTCTTATTATAGTCTTCAATTCCAATTTTCATTTCATTTTTAACGCAATTTATGAAAGCCCATACACATATGTCTTTGCTTATTTCTTATTTACACCCTGAAAAGCCAATCTTATCCCGTTTTTTTAATTACTTTATTTGTATATATCGTAAATATTTCAGTTCAATTTAAATTGAGGCATTCCCTTATTTATTTAAACCCATATTTTGTTTTTGTTTTTCATGTATAATTTTACTTATGCATGTTTTATTTATTTATTTATTTTATAAATGCACGTGTAACTAAATCCATAATCTCAAGTTATGGTATTTAATAGGACATGGGTTAAGGGACTTATTAGGCCCACAAAAGCTTTTAAGTATGTATACTTTTAAGGGGCATTAAAAGTGAAACTGTTTTTAAGGGGAAATTCATTAATTTGTAACATATTCACTTTAAACCACTTGAACTAATAAAGTTTGGCTATTATTTCATACAATTGCAAACTGTTTTGGTCTGTATAATTCGGATTTCTATAGTTGTGGGGTAAATTTGAACAATTTTGAAATTTGATTTATATCAGTAAATAAAAAGTAATAATGAAAGCGATTTCAAAAAGTTGTAAAACTTATATATAGAGTATAATATAATTATGGGACGGTTTCATAAGAGGCCAATGGGACCTGCCCCTGAACTGTTCAGGGGCAAGTTGAAGATGGCTTAAGGAAAAAGTAAGACAAAATAACGGTTTCTTACTGAGTTTTTAAGGGGCGAGTTTGATATTTTCTTGAAACTGGGTCAGTGTTTTTATGGAGCTAAGACAAAAATCTTCGTTTCCTTATTTTTTTCAAGGGAAAGTTTCAACAACTTATAGGACATTTATATTTTGTACAAGTCACGTGCTCAACTATAATAGGTGGAATCCAAAAGTTTGGCATTGATTTTCAACTTATTTCGAAAGTACAAATCAGTATATATTAACAACTAATCTGTAAATAAATCTGAACTTAATTTCAATTATGAAGTTTATAACAATTTCTTTAAAACTGCAATGCAGGCAAACTATCTTAAAACATTAAAAATATACATTTGTAATTTGAAATAAAATACAGGTCTCCTTAATAAATCTCAGTAATTTACTTATGCAAAGATCAAACGAGTTTCTTACTCTTGTTACAAAGAACTTTGCACATAAATGTTGCATTTGAATTAAAACCACGTATATCTCAACTAAATTCGCTTTATATAGCAAACTATGCATTAATTTAATAACACAGTCATTTAATTAACTCTGTCACAAGCCTATATTTGAACCGAAATTGTTAATTTTTATCTAAATAAATAAATATCAGTTTTATTGCATCGAAACTCGGTTATAGCGAACTGTGCGATTGTATATCAATTACGTAGTATAAGACTATAAGTAAGAACATTGTATACTATAATATAATGTGTAAAATTTTGAAACATTTCTATGAACTGTGAAAAAACTTGTTAATTCACTTAATGTATAGGTAGGAAACTTAATTGAATATGTTATAACCCATAAGCCTCGCTTATAACGAACTCCTAATGCGTAATAATACTAACTATACACTCTTAATATGCATGCACAGTGATTTCATTTGATTAGTTCCTAGTGTATATGTTTGAATACAGCATGAGTAATTGTGTATTTTTGATAGAGCATCAAATGAGAGCACTTTCAGGAAGTGTAGATATAAAAAAGATAATGGAACAACAAAAAAACCGGAAATAAAATGAGTCTGTGTAACAGTATTATTACATTTTTTAGGAAACTGATTCTATCTAGAAGTATAAGTATAGAAGAAGCTGAACCGTTTATAAAATCCAAGATGGCCGCTCTATCTCGTTATATGTTACATGCATTTGCTACCGCTGTGTATTTATTTACCAAGGAGATAAATAGCTTACCGGAAGAGTTAGCTAAGATCGCCAGGTGGCGCTGCGATCGTTGTTTACGTCTCTCACGATCGTTCTCAGGGTTATCTGAGTTCCTTGTAGCCGAGGTCGACTGAAATCTTCTCCTTCTCCTTCTTCTTCTTCTTCGTTTTCTTGCCCTTCTTTCAACTTCCTCTCTCATATTGTGCTCGTGTTTTAAGCAGACGTTTACAACACTTGTGTGTATTTCAAATAACACTGGGCACGCGGACGATGTTTTTAAGATGACGTCACTGTGACGTCACGGAATCAAGGGCGCGATTACAGAGAACAGCCAATGGGAGAGCAGTTGGCAAAGAAGGCTTGGCCAGTGGGGAAAAACACTGAGTGTCAACGCAGTTATATATATATAAATAAATATTAAAAACTTCCAAATCTGGTTTTCTATTCCCTGACTTCAATAATTTCCCCCCTGACCTCCACAATTTTCATGGTTAACATTTTTTGCATTCAAGTCCGGTTAATGTGACAGTCCGAGTCCGGTTAGTATATACAACTGTCTGCATTTAAATTGTATTTATCAGAATTTTTAGCTTTTATGGATGTATATATATAACAGAGCCGCATAAAATGATATGACTCCGGTTAACGTGGCCATGAGCATCAGTACTAGACTAAGGTCACTTTAACCGGACTTGTCTGTATTGGAAATGTTCAGTGTGATGTGTTCCCGCAATTGCTTTGTTATATTCAGTGTGACATGATTTCTGAATTCTCCCTGACCTTTCTTCACACTCACTCAGTTCTCCATGTGACTAATTTTCTTAAAGTTTTATCTTGTTTTTTTGAAGATCATCTTTAGTTTCACAGAAGTAATATTATGTATATTCATGTTGTGACTTGTGCACATGTTCCCGGAAGTTTAATTTCAAATCTCATACATTTCTATTGACTTATAATAGGGGAAAAACATAATAGAACAAAGATGGCGGCTTTAATGAGGTGCTCCGGGGACATTGCCATTAAATAAGCTGGGATTCTTCCTCAATAATGCTGCCATCTTTCATGGGCGTATAGAATACATGAATACTATTTTTAAGAGCGATGGGCGGGGATTTTAGGATATCAGTGGGCGGAGACTGCAGTTGCGGTGGGCGTGGCTTACTGATGTCCATCAATATGGCGTTCATTTTCGCAATTTAGATCATGCTACAGCATTTGTGTGCCGGAGATAAGAAATTGTAATATCCCTGACTTTCACTATATGCAGAAGATAGTTTCCTTATTCTTATGTCTTTCCGGGTCAGAGTCTTACATAACCTGATTTTGAAATTTTATCACGAAGTATGTTTCCATAAACTCTCACTTAGGCCTACATATACATAAAATCCTTTTCCAATTATATGCACAATTAAAAAGTAATGTATACTTTCCCCGCATATTCCGTGTAAATTTCTTAAGGAGTTCACTTTCTTATATACGAACTATACAATAGACTAATTAAATCCCACAAATGTAGGCTGTTATTCCCCATTATAAATATTACAATTTGAGAAGTTTTAAGTATATTTTCACGATTTTCTTTATGTGCGAATGAGAAATTCGGGATTTCCTTCGTTAATCGAATGCATCTTTTCTTAGGCTTATTTCGTTTCTAATTAGTCTCGTATGGGATTATTATTTTAAGCAATTCTATGAGAGGGGAAGATCAATGATGTAACAAATACTGAATTACTTCATTGCAGGTGCTTATATAGAAAACATTGGCTTATATATGCATGTTAGTTGTTTATTGGCTGAAATGAAGACTTAATTTGCCAAAATCTGATATCCCCAAATATGAGTGATGACAGTCTATTGCGCAGCTGAAATTAGGCCCCATAATGCGCAGTTAACATGGTTCGCAATAACAAAATAATTTCCGGGGTTTTTCGTTTCTAATTCTTACAATATTTCTAAAAAATAAATATTTATACCTATGTCTCACAAAATTCCAATTATACCTTCATTTTGTTTGAAGAGTTACGCATGTAAGACATTTTCCATTCTAACTCAGAATTTCAATCAAATAATCCCAATTAATGTTAATTATACAAAATTTTCCAGAACATTAATTATTATAATTTAATGAACATTTATACTTATAATAAGGCATTGATATTATTTTCCCCTGTTGAGAATCTGTCTTATTGCTTTCTTAATTGTTTTTTTTTAAAGTACTTACTCTGTACTACATACACATTTATCTGTTTTAATGATTTTAATGATTTAATGATGTGAGTAAATTGAAAACCTTTGCTTTATTGCGTTTTTAAAGGTTTTTAAAATGCTTTCTACTGTACATAGACATTTTAATGTTTTTTTTCCCTCAAATGAAATGATTTGAGTAAATACTTACAGTTTTTATTGAGATGATGATGATGATGAAGCAGATGCTCATAACTACATTTCCAATAATCCACATTGGGTGTAGTTTTTTTCCCCCCTTGTTCTTTGAAGTTCAGTAGGTGAGATGTAAGAAACCGGTTTTTGCTCTGCTTCCTTATGTGTGAGTTTGAGTTTTAAGTGTGAGCAAATGCTCAGTGATGAGCATCTGCAATCGCCTTCCGCCTACATACACTTACACGGTGTCATTGACCTCAACAATCCCATGCTTTGCCCGCACAGCATCCCAGAAACCAAACATCTTCCTCTTCCTCCGCCGCAAAAAGTAGTCCCTGCATAAACAAATCATATTCTCCCAACCCCCACTTAATACATTCAAAATTCACGAGAAACCGTTTTATTCAAGTGCAAACGTGTTTGGCAATGGTGCAGATATCATTTTGAAATTGTGTAGTTGTTATTGTTATTGTACTGTACGAGGAAAGTAAAGTAGTGCTCCGCGCTATGTGGTGCAACTTAGATGCGAGTCGGCTGGCTGAAGCGCCTTCATATCGTCCATGTAATGCGAAGAGAACAAAGAAAATGAAAATATTATTATTATTACTATGCAGATATTCAGGGGTTTCTTTATATCGAAAGAAGAGTTTTTTACAAGGATTTATATAAGATTACAAAGATATATTATTGGGTTAGAAAGTAATATTTTATATATTTTTTAAGATTCATCCTTTTCTTTTACAAAATAAAGTTCAATTTTTTTGCAATATAGTATATGAATTTGCAAATGCTAGACTTTTTGGGCTTAAGTAGCCTTTTCAACTTCGTTATTGTCTGATGACTATCCAGCCAATCAGAATGTTGGGATTATTATTGGTCTATAGGTAAATAATATATTTTATACGTCCAATAACAGATGCGCCGAAACATTCGAAGATGGCGCCGCTAGACACGGCACCACCAACGTTGTTGACTGGATATGACGTTAATTGGGAGCAGGAGTAGCCCTACACGCTTGTGACGTCGTCAGGCTGCCTTCGTCACCGATCCAAAACGCGCTGTGACGTCAACAGGCCGCGTTCGTTCCTGATTGGCTGTCGATAATACTAGTTCCATTTGCATGGCCTGGCGCTTCCCTACCGAACCCAAGGTATATAAAATAAAGTAAAGGTTGTCCACCAACTCAACACATTTCTGACGTCATCGTCAGGCTGCGTTCGTAACCGACCGACCCAAACACTTTGTGACATCATCAGGCTGCGTTCGATACCGATACAAAGCGTTTTGTGACGTCATCAGGCTGCGTTCGTTCCTAATTGGCATGGCCGGTAGCGAACCTTGCACTGCATGGTTGGAACCAAGATTGGAACGTGGTGGCGCTGGCTACGCGAGCGTTGTTTGGCGCCGCCTGGCGGCCGGTTGCGGATTCTCGCTCGATCGTGGTTTGGTTTCTGGGCGGGGACGGCGCTCGGCCAGTGTGGCATCGGTCGGTGTCACGAGGTCTTCTCGCGCAGGGAGACGGACTGCTCGCCGCGCAAAGGGGGAAAGGGCAGTGGCCCTTGGCAAGATGTTGGGTTCAACCGGAACCGGAAGTGTGACTTGACGTTGAAAGGATGCCTTCGAAGAAACGCTACAAATTGGTTCATGACGATGCCTATGACACCAAGGTGCCCCTGCACACAGAAGAAGCATTCCAGAATGGCATCTACTTCCAGGCAAAGGTCCTTATGCCCTTTCTTTTTTCCTGCCATTCACGTAGATGGCAATAACAGAAAAAAAGCAAGTTCTTGTGTT
>WWPM01025278.1:0-10410 GCA_023279145.1 Glomeris maerens | reverse complement strand
ACAAGTGTCTCATTTTTGTGTCTTCTACTTATACAAGTGTCTCATTTTTGTGTCTTCTACTTACAAGTGTGTCATTTTATGTCTCTTACAGACGTGTCTCGTGTTTAGTGACTTCTTATAAAGGTCTCAACGTCAAGGTCTTATTTCACAAGTGTCTCGCTTTCAGTGTCTTTTTTATTGTCTCTTTTCAAGTGTCTTTTTTCCCCCAAGTGTCTCTGTGTTGACTGTAAAATGTCTTTTTTTGATCGAGACACATTGGCGATGGAATTTAAGAAACACCTGCAATAATGCCTTTTTCAGAGTTGGTACCAGGTGGCTTTTTTGAAATCAAGAGCCGTTTTAGGATCTTTATTTCTCAGAAGACTCCAAATGCGTCTCAAAAGGAGTCACCAGGGCTTAGAGTGTTATACTTATGCTGGGACGATCGAGACACACATTTGTAGTAGGTCCTATTATTGTAATGTCAAAAATGACCATAGGTGGCGCTGTAACATGTTCCCCTTACCCCCTACATCAGTAACTAATAATTAGATTCATTCAGAGTAATGTTGCCAATTTCAGTTTGGAAATACCTGGACAGAAAATTCACAGAATCGATTTCAACAAATTACGTATTGTATTGTAGTTCCACAAATCGCCGCTAGTGGCGCTGTAACAAACCATATTCATTATATACTGGCAACTAACTATACATATTATGCATACAAACTAAACGTCCGTTGAAATTGATATTGTTATATAACAGCCAATTCAAATTTCAAAAATTGGAATTATTTATCTTTTACATAGTTCCAAAAATACTCCACAGGTGGCGCTGCAAAAAAGCACACTTCATTGAAAGGGGCATAAGCCATGTAAGGGCATTCAAATGTTCCCTGCAGTAATAGTACTTACAATTTTATTATAATTTTTAAATATTAAATGTATAAAATTTCTGAATCGATTTCGATAGTCCTATAATAGCAGTTGCAAGAATCACCACTTGTGGCGCTGCAACAATTACACAATACCCACTTTGAAAAGTATTCGTTTCGTTTTGTGCCCTATTTGTATCCTATACAGGATACAAGTTATTGGGCCCATGCAGAAACACACAACACTTTGTCCAAGGATAAAAGTTTCAGGGGGGGAAAAAAGAGAAACAACATTGCAACAACACATGCACGTGCAGTTATGGGCCCCAAAAGCCCCTTTAAACAGGCCAATGGACCGGCCACTGGAGAGCAACAATTAGCTAAATCCCCGCAAAGGGCCTCGCAAGGGGCCAATGCGGAGAGATAATGCTACAGTCTTTGCCATTGTTGCCCTATACAAGAAAAGCCCCTTAATCCTATAGGAGGACCTGGAAAAAAGGGCCTAATGTGGCATGATGTTGGTGCACCAGACATCGGGCCCTTACATAAAAGGCTCCTTTCGGTTTTTAGTGGGGCAACTTAATGCAGGGGAAGGGCCCTTTGCCATCCTGCTTCGCTTGGGGCACTATACTTTTAACCATCTTTATTACTGCACAGTCTGCATGCATGCAAATTGCAGCAAATGATTTATGTCCAATATGGTGATAAAAACATTGCGTAAAAACGGAATATTTTGAACATAAACAAAGAGAAACATAAAATCACTGTGTTATGTATTTGTAGTTGTACATAATGAGGGGGTCATAAAACACTTTTACAAGCCATTAAAGCGATCACAGCTGGGTTTTTTTTATGCAAATAAAACTTGAATATTCATCATCTTACGCATGCACAATGATGCACAATATTTCGTTTTTAATCCCGTGTATCAAAAGCAATAACAAGATCTGCGAATATTGTATTTTAAGACAGCTTGAACGTGAAATGACCGTTGGAATTCGAACGTTATTTTTTGAATCCGTGGAACGTTTTCGAATAAAAAGAACGTTTTTGAATCTAGAAGGTTTTTTGAATAGATGGAACGTTTTTGAATCTATAGAACGTTTTTGAATCTGGAAGGATTTTTGAATCTGTGGAACGTTTTTAATCCGTGGAACGTTTTTGAATCCGTGGAACGTTTTTTTGAATATGTGGAACGTTTTTGAATCTATAGAACGTTTTTGAATCTGGAAGGCTTTTTGAATCCGTGGAACGTTTTTGAATCCGTGGAACGTTTTTTTGAATATGTGAAACGTTTTTTGAATCCGTGGAACATTTTTGAATCGATGGAACGTTTTTGAATCCGTGGAACGTTTTGAAAAACCGTTAAAGCGATGTGCTGCTATGCAACCAATCGCAAATTTCATAAATGCTGTTATACATTTTAATTACGTAATTTGGAATTGAAACAATTCACAGATATTATTCATAATTACATTCCACATTCTACGTATAAAATTCCCGCTCGTGATAATTTGCTCATTTCATAAGTGCAGAAATTAATGATGAATAAAACTGTATAATTGTGATAAAGAGTGCAATTGAAAAAACTAATCCGTAATTATAATTCAGAATTAAATAAGTCAGTCTACAACATACATATTACGGCATTTCTGAATTTACACGATACACAACATTAATTACTGGACATTTTATAATATGTATACAAAGAAAAACACGAATTACAATTAAAACAATAATTAACAGTGTAATTATAACCAATGTTACTGTTACTCTGATTCTTGGTTTTTTACTGAACACTATACTCAGACCAACACAGCTTGGACGCCACGCCCACTATTCGTATTGGTTGCGCTTATCGCTTAGTTACTCCTGTCCAAAATTCTCTAATACCCACGACAAAGATGGCGAGCGAGCAAAGAGGAGAAGCGAGCAGTGGAGTGACTAATGCATCAGCAATAGGCTCCGCCTCACGTCCAAGTTGTGTTGGTCCGAGTATATATTTCGATTTATGCAAAATATAACCCGATTAAGTTCATAGAAACCAAAGATACTACACAATTAGCGATTGAATATTATATTACTGTATGAAATTAAAACGGGGAAACAAGTGGGCGTTACTTTTGAAGGCCATTCCCTGAGCCAAGGTCGCATTTTATTCCTCCCAGGGCTATTTAAGTCGGTAAAAATCCACCTGTTTGTCATCGGCTCACCTGCTGACCACTAGGCTTAAGTAACGAGCTATAACTCGATCGATATTGTCTTTTTTTTTTCTTTGTTTGTTGGGGAGGAGAGGAGGGGAATAATTGCGAAGACGAGCTGTGAGTACCGAGTAGGCCTATTGTGGCAATTTACGGCGGCCATCTTTGTTTCTCGGTTCAAATTGCAACATGCAGGTGAATGTAATAATGTGCAAATATAGTGGCATGCAGCTGCTCGTAAAAAAAAAACTTTTTCTCTATGTCACGTGTCATTATATGCTAAACAGCACCTTGTGTGTACTGTATATAGAGCAAGCAGCTGGTGTGGAAAAATCAAAGTCCACTTTATCCCAATATTAAAACTACACATAAATATAGCTACTATTTCCATATAGTATAATTTATACCAAACTATATAATCGGCTAAAGTTTCATAATTGTTTCAATATTTGACTGCTTTAAATTTCATATTAAATTTTTCCAATTTACATACACGAATATATAACTGAGTGATTTGATAATTAAAATCAGGTAAACTTCGTCGGTATTATTTCAATATCTCACTGAATTAAGTTCGGTTATTGCCAATTAAATTAATAACTGCAATTATGGTGTATATACATTTCAATTTCCCTATATATACAAAGACAATTAAATGGTGATAATATTACATTGAATTATTTCGTTTTAATTTATTTCCAAATTGTGATTATTTCCAAATTGTGATTATTTCCAAATTGTGATTATATCCATATAAAATGATAAGACGGCCTTTAATGCGGAAAACTTATGAGAAATCATGATATATGTATTGAGAAATGGAGCTAGGACATATGTAAGAAAACATGTCTGTCTTTTCTTTTTTTCCCCCTCCCTTCGTTGTTGAGTTAAGGGTAAAAGTGGGCGTTTTATTTTGACGATCGGTTTTTATTGCGGCGGCTTAAAAAGTCTGAAAAGAAAGTTGTGACCAGAAATGCCGACTGAAGATTAAGCTTTAATTCCCCATCTCATACACATGTGTATATATATATATAAATACAAGAAGGAGATCAAAAGGTGCGCAACTTATTACACCTATAAATAGACCAGTGTACATAAATCGTTTTTTTAAGTCTGAATTTATAAATTCAACCAATATTAAACTCCACTTTGAACTAAATTTGATTTCAAACTAATAAATAAGTAAATGCCCATGACATCAACTTCTAAACATCAAATACTTTATTTTGAAACTAACATTTAATAATATTCAGAAAATAATAGCTGTAATTTAATTTTAACAGAATTTAATTAAAACAGGATTTAATTAAAACAGGATTTAATTAAAACAGAATTTCATTAAAACAGAATTTAATTACAACAGAATTTAATTTCAACAGAATTTAATTTTAACAGAATTTAATTAAAACAGAATTTAATTTTAACAGAATTTAATTAAAACAGAAGTTATTTACAACAGAATTTAATTTTAATTTCAAAATGATAAATAAACTTTAATATTCGATTTAAACTATCCTTTACAGTCAACTAACTTAATTCAAAACAGCAGTAATTGCGCAATAAACTGAAAAAGACTCTATAGTGTATATATATATTAATCTGCGAACTGTGATTTTGGACAAACAACATACATATATTCAATCTGGGCTTATATCAGTTAGGATTAAATTTAGGAACCGCGAAAAACGGTATTTTAACGGAGCACTTGGATAAGTGCTGTCAATTCGGCGCCGCACTGTAAAATTCCGAAATAAGCCTAAAAATATAGGCGTATAGAATTCGCAATTTAGCAGAAAGGCGGGGAGTTACTTATGGACCAGGATTGATATGAAGACTCGGGCGAATTCCTCGCATTGTGACGTTCCCATTTTCAGGGGATTTGGTCCAGGGGGTGGTTAGGGCACTGGGAGGGAGAAAGAGAGAGGGGGGGAGAAAAAAAGGAATTTAGTCGTCAAGTCATCGCTTGGTTTTTGTCATGTCACTTGTGCTTCTTGGTATTTTGTTGTACCATGTGGAATTGAAAATAAAAAAAGAGACTTGAGGAGGGGAATAAGAAAATCTTCTTGCAAACTCGTGCTTATAGAAAAAGGATCCTACATGGCCCATATAAATCAGATATAGAGATTTATTTTACACCTTATCAGTAAACAGAATTCAAACATCTTAAGCCTATTACGTATAAAGAAAACACAGATGCTTATCTATCTACACACTGCATATGAATCATTTGAAATGTTTTGCATTATTATGTATTACACAATCTTGAAATATAAGTTTGTAACTCAATTTAGGCTTAGCGAATATCCAAAATTATACCATTTTGTTTACCGCAGCGCCACCTGGATGCACAAATACAGCTGGGAAATAAGGTATATACAATATAAATGTCAGCACTTAAAAAGGGGGATGGAAAATGGGGAAAAAAATTATATATAAAATAATAAAGAAATGAAAGAAGAAGAATTCATAAATTACGTGAAAGTATATAGAATAATGAAAACCCGCAGACTTGAAATAAATGCATGGTGTATGTAAAGTAAAGTGTGTACTTGAGTATAATCGTGATTTGGTTGTGCAAACATGACCCCCAACAGTAATTTCTTGGGATAAAAGCGACTCAAGACAGTTATTAGTCTTGCCTAAAGCCATGTGTACACAAGAACCTCGTCTAGATCAAAATTAGTATACTTTGCTGCGCGGAAATTGCTGCCCAAACACGACCTCAGGGTCATGTTGACCTTTCCATATCCTAATTCACGTTTAAGCACAATAAAGGACACTCGGTTCACTGTATCCGATGTTGCGGTATTATAGAGGGGAACTTATTACAGATCTCAGAAGTGAAACGGAGTCTGTACGACCATTAGAAACGGAGAAAAACCGGAAATTAGGTTTCGTAAGGCTTAACGTCACTTACAACGGCGCTTCTGCCAAAGGAGTTCGGAATAAAACAATCAACCCCCTCCCCCATTACAGATACGGTAACTGATTTGTTTTGCAAATTGACTGTAAAAAAGGGGAAAATTATAAGGTGAATTAAGTGAATGATTGAAATGGACAAACTCCTTTGGGTGGAGGAACGCTTTTGTATAATTCGGGAAAAGTTTCTATCAAAGATAAATCCACCAAAATTTTTTCTTAGCTCATTCAGACTGTATTTTAAAACAAAACATCCTTATTAGGTATATATATATAATTAAGTTAATTTCCAATTAAAAATTTTAAAAAGTAAAACAACAATCGCACCGTCAAAAGACACGTTAAAAAACCAATATCAAATCGATAAGATGGCTTAATAATCTTTTCCATTATAGCTAAGATATTATTAAGAATCACCCGTATTTGGCCAGTTAGGGAGCGTTCAATTCGCATGTCCACTAATTACAGAAATAAAATAAGTAAAATGGTGTCCGAAAAAATGAAGGGGAAAAATTTGATTCCGGGTTCAATGTTGTTTCATATTGTTCATGTCTCTCCCCTGATTTCCAATATTATCTCGTTTCCTCCAACAGGCAGCAATTAAAAGAAATAAAAAGGACAGAAAAAGAAACTGTCAAGAAAGTAATAAGAAAAACTGAAGTGGAAGGAAGTTGACACGAAGTCATGTGCAGAAAAATGGAGGATATCCTCTTCCTCCAAAAAATCAATGAAACAAATTATTATTCTTTTGTTATATAGGTTTTCTGCTGTGCACACATTGAATAAAACTGCATTTATATAAGTTATCTGTCAGTTAGATTATTATTACTGCTACTACTTCTACTACTACATGTTTCTTATCGCTTTTTCTTCACTGGATTTTTTCAAGTATCTTCCTTAAATACATTCAATGCTCATCGGAGTTTCATGTTTTGTGCCACTTCGTGTCGGGAATCTTAAAAGATGGAGAAAAATAAGACAATGGTGTTGTGGGCATTAAGAAGAAGAAGATGTTGGCAAGAAAACAAAACAGGTTCCTTAAACTTAAGATAGAGAAAAATAATCCTATACAGGAAAAGGGGGGAAAGGAAACTTAAAAAAAAACAAAGAAAAGTTTTGAGTGAGAAATGCAAAAATCTCTTTGTGTATAAAATGTGGATTTTTCTAAACAAAGCAATTACAACTGTACATTTTGATCTGGTCACACGTGTCACACCTGAAATGACCGTCAATCAACCGCAATGTGACGCCCACACATTTTATAATAAATGTCATTGGCCAATGAAACTTTTTTCATATAACAGCAGCCCAAAAAAAAGTGCACACAAAATGGGCGTGTCAAATGCACACATATATTGAAACAACTGCATATTTCCAAGTTATGTAACATGTGTACTGCATTTTTGAAAGTCTTTCACACAGCTATTATACCGAAAAGATAGTTTCAAATAATCCAATTTTTTTAAAAGGGGTATAGTAACAATTTTTAAGAATGTATAAGAAGAAGATGTCAAGTTTCTACTGCTTTATTATCATATAGAGGTATTCAAGAATGCGATGGAACAATCAGAATTAACATAAGTTTCTCGAAGATGTTTGCGTTGTTGTCATTCCAAATAAGATTTTTGGCTTCGCTAAACTCTGAAGTTTTTTCTAACAGTCTGGATTGTATCTCTCGGATGTAGATGTAACACATTCGTTATAATGTGTAGCATCTTAAAATTTGTTCCTAATAAATAATAATTGTTAATATTTGAAAGGGTTTTTCGCGAAAAGTTGACGCGACAAGAACAGTCTTCCAATTTTTGGGCCACCCTGTATAATTTTAACAGCTATTACATCCAGGGCACTAGAGAATAACTATTCTAACCAATGTTAATCAAAATTGAATGCATGATCGTTATAAAAGATTGTGGATAGAAAATTAGAAATCAGCGAAGAATGCGATCGATCGCGACAAAGTGATTTTGTACAAAAATATTTTAAAATACATAATTATCTAGAAAATATAATGTATGATACTAATGCGATAGTATACAACTTCATTACTGTTTTTTAAAACATGTAATTGAATGAATTAACAAGTGGAATTCAAAATAACAGCCGTTTCGCGTCCCGGATGTTGAGCCGCGATCGCAACGATTAGAAATGGTTTTCAAAAATTGGGTAAACTGCTTAGAAACACATCTTAATTACAGAACTATCAAGATGTCACTGCTTCATCTCAAGTCTTTAAAAAAATAAACAAAGGAAATGCCAAGATTTGGATTTCGAACTTCAATCCGCGTTCATCGCGATAGACCGATGATGACACCATTGCGTGTTGTCAATTTATTAAAAATAGAGATGAACTCAGTAATTATTTCTGTATAAATCAGGAATGTCTGTTGAATCCAATGGTACCACTGGTTATTTATTAACAAAATAGTAAATGCCCCAAATCGGATTTCCGCTATAATAACCGCAATCCGCAGCGAAAACAAGGTTTCCCATTTAAATAGATATGTTTAATTGCGAAAATAAGAAATTTTGATGTAGTTTATCATACAAGAAGCCCTTCTGAATCCAGTGGCATTATTAGTTTATTAATCTGACAACCGTAAAGGCCCCTGATCGGAAAATCTTGCTTGCGCCATTATCGGCTATGGCATTAATGAAGTTATCCCGTTTACTGCATTAAAATTAAACAGTATTGTGACAGATTATAATGTAAGAAGCCCTTCTGAATGCAATGGAACTACATTGGTTTACTTCTAAGACGATCGCACGAGATTTCTCTCGTTTCGTAAAGGGCTCAAACTGGCCCAATTCGTTAATTTAAAGGTGAACTGACATTGATTTGTAACCCCCCCTTGAATTTTACACCATTTAATTGTTCACAGAGTTATTTACATTTGAAGTGTCCTTATTTTTTGGCTTATGGGGTCGAGGCTATAAAGGGAGGGGGCGAGGCTAGCATGGACAGTCTGTTGCACCATTTGTGGCAATCAACCACATGTGTAGCTGTTATACCTTGCCACATTTTAATGAATAGGTCCTTTTCACAGGCCTGGGGATCCTTTCTGCCCTTTCCCAAACCGATTTCCATCTTGTGGCTCAAAAATAAAAGCGTGAATGGGTCAAAACTTCCTCGACAGCGATGAAAATGAAGCCGCCATTTTGAAAACGCGTGTTGGTGCAATCGGCACGCCATACTCCGCTTACCAGATGTAAAAATTGACAAGATTGTGCCGGTTTCCAAGCAACTTCTACAATTATTATTAAAATAACGAATCGACAGAAAACCAAAAGATTTGGTTCGGCAAAATATTTACTGTCGGTTCACCTTCAAGGAACGCATTGAAATCTCGGAAACTTTCTTCAAAATCGTTGGATAAGGTTCTGGGGAAACATTAAAACGACTACAATATATAAGTAGAAAGATAATTGTATCTGAATTTACGGTACAGATGTTGGTGGAGAAAGAGAGAGAGAGAGAGGAAAAAAACAGATGATGACAGCAGGGTCTTTCGGTGCGTTTTGTTTATGGGTCTCTCGTTGTATACCTTCACTGCACACTTAATTTATGTTCAGGAATCTGTGTACACATATATGTGTATGTGTCTTTGTTGGGGACAAACTGCACCACGTGTCAAAAAATGAACCAGGTGCAAGTGATAGCTAGCTGCGGAGTAAATATTGACTCGTTTAAAAACTATGACTGAGGGGGTTTGTTTCTTTTTTCACTCTCTCTCTCTCTCTCTCTCTCCCCTTCATTGTTTTAAGGGGTTGTTTGTTAGGGGCACATAGTATACTATAGCTACAAAAAAATGTATTGAAGTGCTTGTGTCAAACGGCGGTTGACTTTGAGTGCAAATGCGTGAAGAAATGCCTGGATGCAAGGCAGAGCGATAACAAGAATTCCAAAGATAAGAAAAATCCGCCAACAACTCTAAATAGCATATCGATAAATTTTCATACTTTTATGATGTCATTAATTAGCCAGCTTGTTCACATTACAACAAACTGCTAAGCGCCGGTGTGACACTTAAGTGATCGTAACCAAAAACCTCAATGAGGAATTCTTGTTTCCAATTTCTGAACTACTTTCTTTTTTATCGATAAACTTTTTTTAAAGGTTCAAAATGTATAGAAATAAAAACATCTGCCTCGTTACATTCTGACATCTTAATCATCTCATTCCATTCATTGACCTGAAGCCTTTAGGTTTCGATTCAAATATTAACGTAATTTATCGGCTACGTACACGCGCAACCGCGGCTACTCAAACGTAAGTAACGAATTATCCCCTTTGTTTCTGCAATTGAAATGTTCCCAAATAAGTTTTACATTAACGTAGGAATGTTATGAAACGTTTAGAAAATAATTCAAATATTGAAAGATGCGTGGAAAATGTTCAAAGTTGCCGCATCACGGAAATACGAAACATTTTAAGG